>CAUHTR010007973.1:0-224640 GCA_959609185.1 Schmidtea polychroa
CAGAGATAGGTAGGCATTCTTTTGGTACTTACCAGTTGACACTTAAAAAGTCACGGATGACGTCATCATAGCAACATCACAATACAATATTTGTGTTGTTTTGAAGTCAACATACATACAATAAAAGTCACTCTATGTTACAAATCCAAGACACCCCTATAAGCATGTCACAAATTTCTAATAAATGCCTAATAGTATGTAGTTATAATGTAGAGTATTTTCACCATTCACTAAGATTCAATTCAATTTTCTATCTACATGGTCCTATTGGCGGGGGTCTTTTTGCCAAGGGCCCTTTGTCGGGGTACCAATAAATAAATAATAATAACAAAAATAATATCAAAAATTATAATTAATAAAAAATAATAAAAATAAATATTAATAGAAAATAATAGGATAGTGTCAACTTCATGGAAAGTACGCAATATGTTTATTAATAAGTCAAAAACTCCGGTTGAATTGTGTTCCAATCTCGTTTATCAGTTTACATGTAATGGGTGTAATGCCACATACATTGGAGAGACTTCCCGTCATCTCTGTATTCGCGTTCGAGAACATTGTAGACAGAAGGCTTTGACCCATATTGGTGAGCACAAGAAGGGCTGTAAGATTAAAATAGGTATGTCTGATTTTAAAATTTTATTAAAAAATTTCGATAATTATTGGGAACGTGTGATTTGTGAGGCGTTGTTGATAAAATCATTGAATCCGAAAATTAATGTGCAGAATGCTGTAAATACTTGTGTTTTGAGTGTTTTTAAATAAGTTTTTAAATAGGTTTTTTTATATTGTATGTATTGATTGTTGTATTAAATTAAATAATTAATAAAAATTTTTAAAATTATTAAATTAAATTTTGAATGCTAAAATTAAAAAAAAATAATATATTAATTTATGTATAATTTTTTTTAAAAAATAATTATTGGTTTTATAAAATAAAATTTTTTTTTATATATAATTAATAAATTTGTTTAAAATCCTTAATTTACATAGTTATTATATCCCACCTGATGATGACAGGAAAACTGTCGAAATATATCGTGAAAAGAATGTTTGATTGGCGTTATCTTATAATTAAATCATTGCCATGTATGTTTAACTATTTATTAATAAAAAATAAAATATTAATAAAATAATAAATAATAATATTAATAAAATAAACAATAATAATAATAAATAAAATAATAAATAACAGTAATAATAAATATTAATAATAATATTATAATTATGCTAATAATTATAAATATTAAAAAAATAATATAAATAAATAAAATAATATTTCACACAATATATTTTGTTAATTTAATAAAAATAAGCAGAATAATTAATTAGATTAAATTATTGCTACATTGAAAATCATCTTAAATTATTAAATAGAAGAATTATAGGAAATAATAAGTAATCATCAAGAAATGAAATTAATTTAAGATTAAATCGCTAAATTAAATGCATAAAAGTTATATGATCACCTCTAATATCAATTTTTTCTCTTCACCTTCTCCACCTCTTTCAGCAATTGTTGGAGCCCGATGCTCTTCGCTGAGAAAGAATTTGTTTCCCTTTCCTCCAGCACCTCCCCTTACAGCAACATATTCCTCTTCATCACTTATCAAATCTGCCAAAACATTACCAGTTTCAAAACATTTAACCAATGTTCCGATTGGCACCTGAATTTTATATGAAATAAAGTCAATAGAAACCAATAAAATTGCTTATTACTTTAATATATGTATGTTCACCATTAGCTCCATTCATACCTTTTGACATTCCAGTATTACCCATATTGCCAATTAATATTGATGGTATACTACGCAAATCGACTGATTGTGAACAACCTGCAATCAATAATTAGGCAAATTCATTTACAAATTTAGATTACACAACATTTAATAATGATATGGCCACCATAACCTCCATCACCACCATCGGGTCCACCATTTGGATTACAAAACATTCGAAGCATAGAAATTATACCATCTCCTCCTTTACCACCTTTAAGCTTTAATGTTTTATTATCCAAAAATTGTAATTTCTAAAAAATAGTTTGTAAACAATAGTTTTATTATAATTTGATTACATCATGACCCTCTTGAGTTGATTTGCGAATATTAACACCTATCAAATTTGATTTTTGACAGAAGTATCTTCTGGATACTTTCAAGACATTAATTATATTTTCACACATAGACTAAATGTAAATTAAAATTATTATACTATACATATAACACAATAATAAATTATATATTAACAACTTCGAAAATTTGTATAAATCAAGGAATATTTAAACACAAGTATATTTTATTTCAATTTAGAAATAAATTCTGTAATATTCAAATTAGTTATATATTGATTCAATCAAATAGTATTTAATATATCATATTTTCTAAAACTAGAAATTTGTGAAAATGCAATCTCATCAGCCAAGGTAATTATATTAAAGTAAATAAATGATAAACTTAAATAATTAATTATATACTCAACATTACTTGTAAAAAGATACTTTGCTCTGGAAAACAAAGGTAGAATAACCAAGTTTACATTAAAAAAATATTTTTATTTAAAATTTATGGTTAATAAGTCTTAAAATTCAGCCATTAACAGCATTGTTCTGTATATTTTCTATGGGGTCTGCGCCAGAGGTCGCAACGGGTACCCGTACCCGTAGGGTACGGGTAAAGTTTTTAAGAATTGACAGTCGGGTAGGGTTCGGGTAACATCTGTTTACCCGAAAATTATTCTGTTTTATATCATATTTTATATCATAAAAATAACTGGCGCGAGTGCACACGCAAGCATAAATCACATGAACACTGAAATCTAATTGGGTTATTCTCTGGGAGGTACGAGTCGAGTACGGACCGGGTACGGGTAAACTTTTAAGTTTGCGACCACTGGTCTGCGTAGATATCCCAAAAAGAAATTTAAAATTTTGTTTATAAAGTTTAATATTGATAATTTTTTACTTGGCAGAAAGACAAAATTTTCAGCGAAAAACAACTGAATTATTCATTGCTTCAAATTATATCGATTTGTATGAAAGTTAAATGAATATTGAATTTTCATCTTTGTTTTTTTTCAATTCGTGGTATATTTTTGGTATTGGAGATATTTTGGAAGTGTATTTAATTTTTGGGGACTGCTCAAACTTAAGGATCTATTTAATTTACCATCCATTTTCTGATCGTCATCCCCACTGCTGCTTAAATTTGCACACTCTTTTAATTTTAGTGTTTCTTCTGGGTTGTACACCGAATTCATACTGTTATCCATACATGTGGATTCAATGATCGTTTTTACAGATCTGGAAAATTCTTCTTCAAACTCTTGTTTTTTAAGAAACGAATTGAGCCAGAAAAGGTAAAGTAGTTATACCAAATATAACTCTTGTAAATTGCTACTCTTCTAATTCATTTTCTTTCTTTCACAGGTATATATTTTTGGTCCCTTTCCGGAACGCCAACTTGAAGATACATCTCCGCAATATCACATAACAATGTTACGCTAAATTTTTTGAATCGCATTAAAATTTTAAATCAATGCCTTGAAGTTTCGGCTAAACCTCAGTCATTTCATTAAGCATAAGCTCTTTTCTCGTTTGTTCTACAATTTTTTGACCCATAACGTTTTCCAAACCCATTTTATCAACCTCCAAAAATTGTTCAATCTGCTTTTGGAGCAATTCATCAGTCCAAAAATATGATTGAATAACATGGGCTACTGGATCACAAGGTATGACTACTTTTTTGCATCTACATTCCAATAGAATTGATCTGACTATTGGTTCTACTTCACACCAACTTGTTTCTTTTATTTCTTTTTACAGACCTGCACAGTTAGCTTCGATAAGAACATTCACTGATAATCTATATCCCAGTCTGAAATCTAATTTGTCTTAAATGATTCTAATTCTGACCTCTTTTCCAAACAAACAATCGCAATCCACTCGTTAACTTCTCTGTCATCCAAACGTGAATTTCTTTTACCAGCAAGCCATTACCACTATCGTGATTAGTTGGTCTTCTAGACTTTTTTCTAACCAATTACTCTGATCGGAACGTTGACCTTAGATCCTAATAATTATAACTCTTTAGTCCAGCGTGTTCCAATTCATTTTGGAAATGAGACCCTTTATCATATTTTTAAACTTTATGGAACCTCCAAAAATTATAAAAATGTAAAATCCGACAGAATGAATTTTAGTATGACTCCGTTTCGTAACAACAATCAAATAATTAAAAAATTTTAAAAAATTGTGTATTTACTTTTCAAAACTTTGAGTACATATTTTTATTCTATTTTATTATATAAAAAAGGTGCACTTCCAGGAAGGTAATGCAATAAGTTTTGTCAGAAGAATAAACATTAAATGTTAAATGATATTCGATACGATTTATACTGACAGACTAGCTTCAAGTTTATTTGGAGTGTTATATATATCCACCCATCAAATTAGCTGACACTTGGCCCATAGGGCATTTCTTTATAAAATAATTTTTCCATAATATAATTTAAAATTTTATTATGTACTCCTTAATATATGCCATAACCCTCTTTAATTATCCTTAATCATTGATATTTGGTGTAATGTCAATTACTTTCTATCAATCTCAATAAAATCACGAATGCGGAAATTACTGAAGGATAAAACATTTAATGTTATTTGCAAAATAAAGTTTTATGAAATTTATTATTCTCTTATGTAATATGCTAACAATAAAGTTCTTTGAAAGTATTAAAATAATTAATTGTTATATCAAAACATAGTCAACAAAAGGGTTTATAGAGGATTCAGAACAGTAAATATAAAGCAAGTGATTATTTCTTCATCGGGATAATTAACTGGTTAATTAATATTCTTTATTCTCTGTCCAGTATCAACGAAGAACAATGGAAACTTTATTTACTCATTAATCACTCGTTTAAGAATCTGTGCTTCATTTATTATATAATCTTTGTTTTAATAAACTATTTCTTTTATAAAGCCAGTGTTTCCCAAATTTTGGGCAGCAAATTCTTTAGGGCGTCTTGGGACTTTTTATAGGCAATCGCAAAATATTTGAGTATTTATGAATATATTTAAATATATAAACTTTATATTAACTTTTTTTTCATAAAAATGAAATCTTTCTCAACTTTAATACTAACAAGATAAAAGCAAAAATAAAAAATCGTACTACAACCAATACTATCATGTAATGTGCCACCTTCCATTTGAATTTTACTTCATGCAGTTTATTCTCAGAATCTTTTTATGACTTATACATCTTTATCAAAAGGTTGGCTACTATGATAAAAAACTTACATGTTCTTTTTGCGGAGATCCACTCTGCGTTTCTTTGCAGAACACATAATGATGCAACTCATGATTTCATTGTATTTACAAATAGAGACAAATATTACTTATATATTTTAAAATTTAAATAAAAATTTAAAATAATTTAAGGCATTTCAAGGATCTTGTATTCCATAATTTATTTCAACTTATTTTTCAAGATCAAAATATCAACATAACAAAAGAACAAATTTCAAAAGAACCCTTCAAATGGAATCTAAATTATAACTTTAAATTTGGCTAGTATTTAATTGAGCATTGATAATATATTGAATGAGCATTAATATAATAAAGATTTAGTATTAATTTAATAACATTATAGAAATTATTTTTGAGCATTAATTTATTTAAAGAACTACATTAATTTAAATGAAAAAATACATTAATCAATTTAAGAAAAAACATTAGACAAAAAACCATTATTTAATATTATTTTGAAATTGAAAAATCACAGATCTTTATTTATAAAATTGTCATAGTCAATGTTTTAGTAAAGCTGTTTTAGTTTTCGAATGTATTCCTTTCTTGCGCTTGGTTCCAATATCGACATTTTTTGCCTCTGGTGGTGGTTTGCAATACTTTAATCTGATAGGCACACCAACTACATGTTTGCAAATGTAGTGCTTTAGAAATGCAGGACAGGTACAAGTACCTGTCTTGCATATTTATCCATTTTTTGAAAGTAATTATGTAGCTAGGAAGGCCTCGAAAGTATTAAATCGACCATTTTCGTAGCGTTTTATATCTTAATCTAAGATTTTAACAGTTTTGCATGATGACACAAAATATTTTGTAGTCTCTATATCAGTATCTGGTATTGAAATCACTTCAATTTTTGACTCTACTCAACTGTATCCATCAGTTCAATGTGAAAGTTGAATAGTTGTTTCTTCCTTGTAACATTTTGAATTTATATCTCTTGGATCGCGTTCTTTTGACCACTTTTTAACAATTTCAAAAACAACCACAGTAAATCTTGAGAGCACTAAACGTTCGCGTCGAGTTTAATGCTCATTAAATTTAATTAATGCTAAATTTCTTTAATTCTCATTTCAAAAAATTTTATACTCATTTTAATATAATTAATGATCGTTTAAATATGTGACCCTAACCCTTTGATTATAGATTGATGTTCTAACACAAAATTTCGCACTGCCTTCAATTGAATAATTAATCTATAGTCGAAATAAATATAAATAATATTCCAAACACACAAACAAACACAACAAAAGTGAATAAAATTATGTAAAATAAAATTATAAAATTATATCTAAATTATATAAACAAATTTATAAAAAAATAAATAAATTTTATGACTTAATTTTATAAAATAAAATCTTTCTAAATATGCCAGTTAAAATGAAATTTTTGGAAATTTATAATAAGCGTATAATTACGTCAAACTTTTTAGAAAATTCATTTTAATTAAATTTAATTTGTTTTTGAAACAAATTTTTAAAAAAAATTAGATTTTAGTTAACTTTTCTTACAAATTTGAAAAGTTATGTACTTTTTGTATAATTAGGTTTAAATGCATTTGTACTTATGTATTTAATGAAAAAATTTCGACTATAAGATTGTCCAAGGATAGGATAATCCAAATTTTTTTCATTAAATACTTTATTCGCAGCAAAATACTTTAATTATCACTTTATTGTTTTAAATAATAAATGCTTCTACCAAGAAATCATCACTTGATACTTTAAATATTAGTAAAATAATTTTAATATACAATACTTAGATATACATGATGTAGGTATACTCTTGAATCGCACCTTCGATGAAAAAGACCATCATCAATCGGACCATGCAATCCATCAAATTGATATAAAGTTCCTTTTATGGTCATATATCTGATAAACTGACAAGTATAGTAAAACTCAACTTAACGCCTGGAATAAGTTTCAAAATATTTAGACGCTAAACAAAACAGCACTGAACGAGGTCATCTTAACACGTAAATATTGGGGATAGGTGACCAAGAATAGAGAGTAAGAAAATGTTTTTTTGTATTGTTTTGTAACATTTATTGGTAAATTCACTTTTTACTTTAAATATATACTTAGTTATTACTAATATCGATTCTATTCAAAACACATTCATGAAAATCATAAAAAGGTTCTAGTTAAAAAGTTATATTTTTGATCAGGAAGGTTCTTCATCATTTGAAATCTTTTGTTTTTTTTGTAAAGTCATTTAGCGTTGTTTGTCTTTTCCTGTTTCCATGTATCCTCAGCAATAAAATTTTGCAACCTCTCATCGTATACAGTCTATGTTTTGATTATGTTCGTACTTCATGAATCATTGATTCAATTTGTCACTATATCACAGATTAAATATATATTTATTATTTTAGTACGGCTTATCAAATGAGCAAAATATACAAAGATTGTTGGCAATATTTTAAGAAATCTAGCACTCTATGTTAAAAAAGTCTCACGTGCAAAGGTTCGGCAACGATTGATCTTCACCGACATTTCAAAGCTATCCATCAATATATACGAGAGTAAGAGACAACCGAAAACAGCTCCGCACCAAAGAAAAGGAGATACTTCAAGTAAACAGAAGGAAGTGGAAATATTTCAAAGTTTCTAGTAAAGCAGACAATGGTGGAAACGGTGTCACAACTGGCAACAGTAGATAGATTTTCATTTAATGCCATCAGCAAAAGTGAATTTATTCAGAAAAGTTTTGCCAATATAGGCTTTAAACTACCATAAAAACCAGCAGATATTATGAAATTATTGATGGAATTCTTTAAAAATAAAAAAGAAGAATTTATTAAGAATATACAAAGTTTAAAATTGAAAGAGAAAAAATTTAGCGTATCCATTGATGAATGGACTAGTGCTAATAATAAAAAATACATGGATGTGCACATATATTGCAGTTCTGGGGTCTCGTAAAATCTCGGATTGGTACCTATAAATGGTAATTGCACAGCGGAAAAACTTTACGTGTTAGTTTTCATGTAATTAAATGCCTACGGTGTCTCTATTGAAAAGGATATAATATCTATAATGAGTTATGGTGCTGCTGTAATGCAAAAAATAATCGTGGCATCAACACGTCACGTATCTAAGTTTCTCATTAAACTTTAGTTAATTTATAAAACATTTATATATACAATAACCAATGAAGATAAAAAATGATTGTTGACGTAATTTAAGGTGGCCATGATTATTACGAAGTAGGACGTTGTTTTGAAATCAAAAAGAAAACAGTGACAAGTGTTAAAATAAAATATAAAGACGGGAATTTAATAAATAAATAAATAAAAAAATTATTTACATTTTTATATCATAAATTTATCATAAAATCTATAAGATAATATTTATATTAAATGACAAAAATGAGAATAAATCATTTAATTACATAGAATTGAACACAAAAATATTTATTAATATTAAAACCAAAGCAAAGCCCAATTTACTAGATTTTATTTCAAATCCTAAACAATACTAAACGAAGTCTTAATGAACTTTCAAGCCCATTATTATTATTATTATTATTATTATTATTATTATTATTATTATTATTATTATTATTATTATTATTATTATT
This sequence comes from Schmidtea polychroa, assembly GCA_959609185.1. NCBI lineage: Eukaryota > Metazoa > Platyhelminthes > Tricladida > Dugesiidae > Schmidtea > Schmidtea polychroa. Next base: position 8,897 of record CAUHTR010007973.1, read on the forward strand.
ATTATTATTATTATTATTATTATTATTATTATTATTATAATAATAATTATTATTATTATTATTATTATTATTATTATTATTATTATTATTATTATTATTATTATTAATACTATTTAAAGAGGAATACTCCTCCCATTTCAGTCTTTAACTGCTTTTTATAAATAAATATTTCGAATCAATTCTCTATTTCCTATTCCGTTGCTAATAAGATTCTCTCCCTTGTCAACCGATTCTGCTCTCACTAAATAAATTTGTCCCAGTCAAATAAACATGGGAATGACTCGCTTGAATGATTCAAAGAGTCGATGAGAAAGTCAATAAATCAGTCACAACATATGCTGATCCACCTATTGGACAATTTCTGCAAATAATCCATTTCGCGGAATAACTAATAACTACGAGGCATCTGGAATGACATTTATCAATCATTCTACAGAAAGAAATCAGAGAAAAGCAGTGAAATGAAAATCAAAAACGTGACAAATTATTTCAAGTCTAGACAATAAAAGAAATATTTAATTATTTTTTTTCACCAAAAAAAATAATTAATTAAATTCAACAATAAGAGAAAGAAAAACAAATCAGTCGACCATCATGTAGTGGAAGTTGAAAAGTGATCATTGACATTCAATTGGTCGATGGGATCGAGACATGTTCACTTTTGGAAATAAATTTGTTTATTTCTTAATGGGAAAACAACTCGTCTCATTTCCAGTTGGCTAGTTTGTTTTCTAATAGAACTATAAATAAATTGTGAGTAATTAATAAATGCTACTTGCAATGTACGGATTGATATTAGAAGGAGTTCGACAGTTCATTTGCTCGAAATACGGAGAGGATCATTGGAACAGTATTCTGCGTTCAGCCGATATCGATGTTATCACTTTTGGAACGCACGAGGTCTACGGAGAAACATTAATCCCAAACATCATTGAATCAACATCAAGATTTCTCAACATGACTATCGATGAGATTATGTTCCTCAATGGGATCTATTTCATAAACTTTGTCTCTCAATACGGATACGATGGGATTCTTCGAGTATTGGGAAGAGACTTGAGAGATTTTCTAAACGGATTAGATAATCTTCACGAGTATCTTCGATTCAGTTATCCTAAATTGAAACCGCCATCGTTTTTTTGTGTGAATGAAAGCAAAACCGGAATCACATTGCAGTATCGCACCAGAAGAAGCGGATACATACATTATGTCAGGGGTCAAATCACTGAGATCGCTCGACAGTTTTATAATACAGAAATGTCCATAGAAATTGTTAGTCAAACATCAGAGGATAACGTTTCCAACTGCATCATGAGGCTGCATTTCAACAATAAGAACTTCATTCAAATAGAAGATCTACTTCCTGTTCCATCGGAAGTATTTTTCGAGGTTTTCCCATTTAACATTGTTTTCAACCGGGGAATGAGAGCCATTAATTGTGGAAAAGGAATGCTGAATGCTCTTCCCGATCTACCTCATCAGTTAATAACAGAATATTTTCTTTTAACCAGACCGTTAATTGAATTTACGTGGGATGCGGTTCGTATTGCGTAATTTGTTATTAATATTATTTTTAATCTGTGGAATAATTTTAAAAGGAAGAGATTTATAAAATGTACAATTAATTAAAAATACCCTGAAAATCTTTTTGTTCGACTCGAGGTTTTTTTTTGCGTCTGAGAGGAATTTTTGAAAAAAGTTTTCAATGTTACTAAAATACTATATAGAAGCAAAAACTAGGAACTATTTTCTATTGTCTTATATTAATAATATAATTATTAATTTGTCCTTAAACTAAAAAAGGGCCTATATATATCAGAAAAATGTATGTTCAAAATATCAATATTCTCAGCCGCTAGTCTCCCAAATCTGCACCCGACGTAAATCTACCGTGTTTCAACCACCCTTCCATACGCAAAGGTTCATGATTGTTATTTTTCTTTCAACAGTTTCCAAATATATTACGATATAATTCAGATATAATAACTTTTTAGTTTTATCCGCAAAGTTTTAATTTTCTTTATTACAATTAATCAAAAATAAGTCTTTTCAGAATTGCACTCAATTTTTTCTTCACTAATGTTTAGATTTTAGTAATAAGACAAATTCCAAGTAAAAAATATATTTCTATATCATAAATTTTTAAATAAATTTCCTGAGACTTTTAATTCTATGTTAAAATTTCACATCATTTTAAAATTAAAATAATTTAGAAATATTTAATTTTATAATTTAACACATAACAAACACAAACACATTTAAACTGATTAGAAAATTTTATTAAAAAATTTTTAATAATTATTGAGAACGTGTATATTTGTGAAACTTTATTGATAAAATCGTTAGATTCGAAAATTAATGTGCAAAATGCAATGAATATTTGACTTTTAAATGTTTTTTAATACTTTTCTAAATTGTATATATTTGGATTGCTATTGCTTTAAATGAATTAAATTATTAAATTAAATAGTTTTTAAAATTCAATTTTCAAAAGTTTATAAAATGTTAAAATAGAAGATTATAATGAGATAAAACTATAATTAAAATATTTTTTATACATTTGTTACAAATTAAAAAATGATTTATTATTTAAATTAAATTTTCGTAATTTAACAAAAATATTTTTATTAAAAATGATATAATTAATAAATTTATAATTTCTATAGTTATTCTATCCTACCCGACGATGACAAGAAAACTGTCGAAATATATCGTAAAACGAATGTTTGAGTGGCACATTCTTATAATTCATTGATACTTATTTAAATTAGAATTACATTTAAAATTTTTATCATTTAATATTTTAGAATCAAACATTAATTTAATTTTAAACAAAGTTTATAAGTTTTTTAAATGTCATTATACAGAAATCCTCTCACAAGGAAATATAACGTTAATACATCTAGATCTCTCTTTGCGCCATAGAGTTCTGTTGAATTCTGCTGGTCTTCTTTATTGAAATATTTATCAGTAGTTGGTCAAACGGCGTCTTTTTAATTTTCAGGTACATTTTATGGTAATTTAAGTCATTTTTTATCCCACTAAACACCTTATTAAAATCTCAACGGTTTCGTAAATCAAGCTTATAGGTGTAATTCAGAAAATATCAATTGTAATTCAGAAAGCCTGAATGGCATTTTAAAACTCACAATATTTATTAAATTTTATATTTTGATCTTATTAATGTTTAGGAATATGTTTATTTTAATTTAATAAGACAAAAAATTTAAAAAAAATATGTAATATTAAAAATTTACATATAAGATAAGAAATTTAAGGTTAATATTACCTTATTAAAAATGCAATAAATTATTAAATTAAAATATATTAAGACATTCAGACTTCCAGCAGACATAAAATTCCAGCTAGCAACCAACAGGCATATCATTCATTGCAAAAGCTGTAGCTTGATGTACTGTACAGTGTTGCACAGCACAAGCACAATCACCCCAAGTAATAGTGTTTTTAGCATCATCTATTAATATTTGTTCCACCACGCCTGTTTCTTCAACGTTTGGAGCTTTAGTATAGGCTTTGACCTGACCAAATATTCTCAAAGGGATTAAGCATTGTAGAATAAGGTTCTAGCTGTAACAAAGATGCCGTCGTCCCATTGATTACTGTTTCTAGGCTTGAATGTCATGATGCGTTATCTGTAACAATTACTAAATCTGCAAGTTGATTTCCCATATGTTGGCACTGTTTAATTAATCTTCTTACCCAATCATTTGCTAACTATGCAGTAAATAAGCCACGTTTGCGTTCCATCAATATAACTCCTGTAGTAGAAATTGCTCCGATTAAACCTACATTAGGACCTCTTGATGATTGTAGTTGGACTACTCTATCACTGGCTCTTGCACGGTCCTTTGTACGACGGCAAAACAAATTATAGTTTGTTTCATCCATCCATACAATTTTTTTCCCTGTTGTATATAATTGTTCAAAGATTGAACATACTCAAATCGCTTCAATTTGTTGATTTTTGAATTTATAGTTATGGGTTCAGTGTGTATTTTTTTTGTAGTAAACAGTCTGCCTTTTAAGTAGTTACCAACGGTTGAAACAGCTATCACTTTTCCGAAATTCCTCATAATCTTTTCTTTTATCTGCTTTAATGTTATTCCAGTTTTCTTCTACCAGGAAATCATCAAATCGATTTAAGGCTCAGTTAGTATTTTTGGTTTTGTGCCTCCTTTTGGCAACATGGTGTCACCTCTAGATTGGATCCAGTGATATGCGATCGTAATCTATATTTCAAGAGTAGAAGCCAAAGCTAGCCAGTCCTCATCTCTATTTGGACAATTTACTATTCTTTCACAATCTTTATTTGTAGTTTTTTTATATTTCTTTCTTGAAATAGGTTCAGTTATAATCATAGTTTTTCTGCAAATAGGACAAGTACTATCTGGTACATCTATTATAGGTTGCACATACTTTATGTGAAATATATGTAGGCATGATACACCAAACACCACCGAGAACCGTTTCCTATAATATAACAAAAAATCATTAATCTTACATTATGGAAACTTACTGCATAAATTATCTTATACTATAAAAATCTGAAAAGTGGAAAAAAATTAAAAACTGCACACAAGCGCAACACATATTAAAAACACATACAAACTTTTGATTCGTAGAAATGCATCACTGAGATACGTTTCTATATTAACTTTATTTTAGACAATTTTTAGAAAAAAAAGATCGCTGAAAATTTTTAAAAATATATTTTTAATGAAAATATTAAGAGCAGATGAATTTGGTTCAATGTCTTTTCAATCCAGATTTGATTTCCTGAAAGAATCCCCTCATATTGAGCTCAGGAAAGAAGATTACAAAAATTAAAAAAATTATTTTATTCATACTAGGCAAATTTTCCAAAAATGTTTTTAAAAAATACATATTTTTGGTGATTGATTTATTTAACTATAATTAAAATTAAAAATAATAATTAAAAATTCAAATTTAACATGTTCTGAGTAAAATCGTCCAGGTAAACAGGGTGGCCAGAAGCAGTGTATACCAGAACTAAGGCTTTGAAATCTAAGTTTTCCTTATTGTAATATGCTTTTATTTCAAGAATAGCTCAATTAAATACTCAATATTTTAATAAAAAACCTATCACCCAAGTTTTTAATTGACTCGCTAGTGCACAGAAAGCCCATAATTTGGAATGCCTTATAAAGCTCGAGGGTTTTCTGAGAAATAGTTAAGAGCAGGTTTTAATTTAAAATCGCCATTGGCATTCCCGCCAAAAAGAAAAGTCAACCTTTCTTGTTTTGAATCCTGAAGCAGATTTGTCAATTTTTGATATGAACGTTCTGCTGGGAGAGGTTTCCAAAACAATCCAGTCTCATCTACATTAAATATTTGTTTTGGAGAATAGCCACCTTCATAAACTAATACTTTCAATTCAACAGCATTAGCACTTAAGTGTCGCCTGTAAGATCATATCCAATATAACTTCCAAAGTGAATGCGGTTTTATACTTTTTGGTAGTTTTACATGTTGAAATATTTGTTCCACTCATTAACAATTTTGGTCTAAAAATTATAAATCTTTAATAAAACATTTCCATATTCAATTTAAAATATGTTATTTTATTTATTTTATTGTATAAAATGATAATTGCTTGGTAGCAGCATTAATTAAATTGTAAAATAATTAAATGATAATTTAAGCCTTGCCTTGAATAATATATTTAATACAAATGAAAAAATTTAAGATAATCATTTTAGTCATTTTAGTCATATATATATATATATATATATATATATATATATATATATATATATATATATATATATATATATATATATATATATATATATATATATATATATATATATATATATATAAACATAAACATATACATAAGACTTTTTTAAACATTTTAATACGACCTTCAAACATCACCCTTACAAGATATGGTGACAGGTCTACTATCATTATCAAGTAGTTCCAAAATTCGAGTAGTATTTGCACATAAAAAAGAGATGCATTTCGTGCGCAACTATAAGTATTCTTGTATGGAGTGGGATGGTTGTAAGAGGCAACTGGATAATTAAGTTTTATATATCAAATTTATCACTTATTTCATAAATATTTAATATTATAAAATTTATTATTGAAAAAGAATTGGGGCCTCTGGTGACATTTACATGGGTAAACACGAGGCCTGTATCGTTATTGTTATAGTATATATTTTCAATTTTATTTAAATAATTATTAATGAATTATTAATTAGGCAATTTTTACAATATATATTTATTTATTTTTTTGATCATAGGTAATGCTGCACACAAACAATATATTCGAATTGATTCATCTTGATCCTAAAATTAGCTCATCAAAACTTCTCCGGGAAGGTAATAATAATAATAATAATAATAATAATAATAATAATAATAATAATAATAATAATAATAATAATAATAATAATAATAATAATAATAATAATAATAATAATAATAATAATAATAATAATAATAATAATAATAATAATAATAATAATAATAATAATAATAATAATAATAATAATAATAATAATAATAATAATAATAATAATAATAATAATAATAATAATAATAATAATAATAATAATAATAATAATAAAAGACTAATTACATGATGCCAATCAAATATAATTATGAATTTTTGAAATAAAAAAACATCTGAATATTCATTATTTCTGTTTGAAATACATTTTTGTTAGATTTCATATTTGATTTATTGAACACGAAATTGTTCAGGAAATCACACATCAAAAAAGCGTACCTTATCAAGAAATTATCCCAGCCTAAAGATGAGAGGACAAATGAAATATATGCCAGAATGGGATGCAATAGTTTTCCTTGGTACACCTATGTAAGTTTAATAAATTAATTATCAATTACTCAAATGCCGTATTTAAAAACCCTAAATCAAACCTTAATTCAACTTATAAAATTAAAATATATAAGTAAACATTGAATAATGTGTGTAATAAAAATAACATCCATAAAAATAAAAAATGATTTTTTCCCTAAAAACATTTTTTTAGAAGTTGAAGGAGCAGTTCCCACTTTCTAGATGTGTTATTATAAATATATTTTTAATATTATTTTTATTATAATTAATCTTTTCGATTAATTATTCAATTATTAATTATGTTAATTAATTAAATTAACTATTAATTCACTAATGACGTAATCAATTATAATAATGACTTATCTGAATTAATCACAAAACTTCATATTGAATTTTGTTTATTATCTAATTCAAAGGATAATAATTACAATTTTAATGAACTACTTTGAAATGAAGATAATTATGCTCTAAAAATCTGTTTCAGACTTTCCTTTGACGACTTTTCAGAACTAATAATTAAAATATAATTAAAATTTTCATTATTAATAAAAATAGAATTTTTTATATTGTAATTTTCTAACATTTTCACTTTTTTATTTTCAATTAAAATTGACAAATAAATAAAGATTAATCATTTTTCGCTTCTGAAAATAATTTGTCGAAGAATTCCACTAGAAATCACCCCCTTCGCAAAACACAGTTATATAATAAAGAAAATAATTAATAAAAAAAGATTTTAAATAAAATTTATTACTTTATTTTTACTTGTCTATTTAATATCCGCTATTAACTGAAACTTTTATAATATTTTCCCCATTCAAAACTAGGAGTTCTATGACAAGATCCTGGACTGTCTTGTAAAATTATATACATTGCAAATTTTAATTTATTTTATTGTTTTCATAATTTCTTTTATGACACTGAAAGAAATGAATTTCTTTAGAACACAAATATTACTACTATCTTAAAAAGTCATAAAAGTTTTACCCATTTGAAAATTCTTAAAAATAAAATTTAAAATTAATAGTAACAATAAAATTTTAATGAATTGCAAATTTATTTTGCTCGAAATGGTGACTTTAGTTTTTTGAATAAAATTCGCCAGATTAGTACTGTAATATACGATGTCAAAAATATGACTGACATTGAAATACAGGGACGTAGCCAGGATTTCAGCTTGGGGAGAGCAAAATTATTAATTATTGCAATTCAACGAGCAATGTTAAAAGTTGACACGAAAAAATAGAAAATAAATATTTTAAGATGATTAACAAATTTATTATTAATTATTAACAATGTATATTACATAAAATATATTATAATATAATATTAATTCGTCTTTCTACTTTCATTAATTCAGAAAGTATTTCATCCGAACCTTTTTTAATGTCTTGATGATTATATAACAAAGCCAAACCGTTTAACCTTTTTGCATCCATGGTATTTATTAAATATGACTTCAGGTATTTAAGCGATGAAAAAGAACGCTCTACAGTACAAGTTTATACCGGCAAAGTAGCAAATATTGTGAGAACCAGTAGTCGGTTTGATTTTAATTTCTTCAAATTTGTTGTACTCATATTCAAGAGTTTTTTTGGTTACAATCAATATTTTTTTGATAGAAATTAATTAGGTTATTTAAATTTGAAAGTTTTTCGTCCATTTTCTTTAGTTTTTTATTCTCATACAATTTTCATAACAAAACCAAAATATAGGTTTTATTAAAATATTTAATCGTTAATTTATATTTGATAATTCATAATTTATTTTGGAGGGGGGCATTTGGCCCTAGTTACGTCCCTGTTGAAATATTTAAAAATATTTGAAACATGTTGACATAAATATGTTAATTATGTAAGGGCAGTTTGAAATTAACTTGAATATTTATTATTATTATTTTAATAAATAAAATAATTTTGGGTTTCAACTTTATCATTTACAGGTATTTTTCAGAATATCTGCCACCACTGGCGTATGCAGAACCTATAACTGACATTCAGGGTGATACTAAAAGTTAAGCGAGGTAAGAAATTCGGGGCGCCTTTCTCAGAGAAATGCATTCCTAACACAATTATTAAAATAATTAATCCATTAAATTTTATTTTGACTAAAAATCAATATTTTTCCTATATAACACAAATTTCTGACACAATTTTCTTCAAGTTACACTTGAAAAAGGTAGTACTGAAATTTGTGTGTAATAGGAAAAATCATTGATTTCAAGTCAAAATGAAGATAAATGAAATTATAAAGGAAGAGAACAAATCAATTATTAAAAAAATTAATTATTTTATTTAAAATTTTATACATATAAAGTTAAATCAAATTCATTATTAATTCACTCATAAATTATATTTAATAACCATTTCAAAATGGGAATATTTAAACAAACTAATTATTTCAACAAATGACATAAACTCCTTTTCTTAAAATCTTTTCTACTATTTTAATTATTAAATTCTTCTCTCTTTTGTCCCGCTTTGAAAATGGATATGATGATAGGAAATTAATAATTTTCTATAAACTTTCGTACATCCAATTTTTCTGTCTCTTTTGTGGTTTTTTATAGTATTACACCCTCCTTTACTTCATCACAATTTCCCTTCTTCATTACTTTAGAATTTTTGATGAAAAATTTATATTTAATAGTAGTTATTAAATATGGCGTGCATTTTTAACACATTAAGTGTCACAACATACGAAACCAATAAAATTAAAACACGCCTGTAATGTCACACCTATTGATGTGATATAAGTTATAATTTTATGCAAAATCGATGAATATTATAATTGTAAACAAATAATTAACAAATATTTATGTTGTACAACTCACTTATTTAGAATGAGAGATGTCGAAAGCATGTACAAAGCTGGACTCTTCATAAATGATCTGAGCATGCATGACTCTAGCCGTGACTTAGTACTAGCCGGAGAGCAACAATCTGCAGAATTGAAATTAGCTTTAGAGCAGGTAATTTTTGCCAAGTATTTTGGGTAACCTGCCAATTCTGTAAAAAAAGTTAAAAGCATTCTGAATCTTGAAACAAATAATTCTTAATTTAGCTAAAACAGTCGGTGACCTTTTCTAAACTTTATAATTAGAAATTCGAAGTAAAAACTTAATAATTAAGTCATTTGCGCAAACTGAAGATTCGGTTATAGCAGAAAGTCAACCCTAAGAACAATTATCATATTCTAATAAACTGATTGTCAAAATTGACACGACAGGGTCATTTTGAATAGATGTTCCAAGAATGGGATTAATGTATCAATTTCTATTTTAGGTCTACGAATTCCCAAAGGAGAATTATAATTTCCTACATTCATTTTGAAAAGGAAAACACAAAAAGGGAAATATTTTTTTAGAATAAAACTATAAATACATTACTACAAATAGAATCCATTTATATTATATGCGACTTGTAGTTGGCTCGCACGAGTCCTCTTTTGACTTCTTTGAAAACTTACGAGTCCAGTGTTAATTATTTCTAAGCTTGCCACTGATTACACTGTATTTTATGAAACAGTGTCATCTATAATGCAATTTGTTGTGCAAACAAATAGATGACTCAAAATTTGTCAGAAAATCTTATTTTCAAAATATGAATTTATAAAATTGAGGATTATATTTTGATTTTTTACAATTTACTATGATAAGAACTTTTCAAATTTCACCACTGATTTTTTTTCCATTGTATTTATTAAAAAGCTTGAAGACTATGAATCAGTAAATATGATTTTGATGTATTTACTGATATATACAATGGAAAAGAAATCAGTGGTGAAATTTGAAAAGAAAGTTCTTATAATAATTTAAACTAAGTTAGAATTTTTAATTATATTTTACTTTTATTATATTTTACACAAAATATTTTCATTTTTAACAACATTTTTGGAAAAATCAGTAAATATTTACAAAATAATGTTTTTATATTTGTATGGTTTTTTTCAGTTCATCTCTCCAAATTTGTAAATAATAGAGCGAAATAAACTTTCATATATTCTTAAGAACTTCTCAAACTGAAACTAGTCGAGTATGAAAATAAAAATTTCTAATCGCCAGGATTTCATAGAAAATTTATTTTGAAAATGTAAATTAATTAATTAATTAATTATTTGAGAAAAACAAATAAATATAATTAGTAACGAAATCCATGAGCTTGTCAAGCTAAAATAAAAATAATTAAATTTGTTAAGATATTAACGGCTAATTTAAAGATAATTTAATTGGGAATAAAGTGAAAAAGAAAGAGTCCAATAAAAATGAATTAAAAACGAAATAAATTTAGGTTTGTTTAAATTTAGGAAAGTGAAAAAAGTAAAATATTAGAAGAAAGTTTACAGAAACTTGATGAACTAATGAAAAAAACCGATGAGCTTTTATTTCAAATGATTCCAAAAAGCGTGGCGGAACGATTACGTCACGGATCGGATGCTGTGGACACTTGTGAAGTAAAATTTCTTTTTAATAAATATTATGCATCATGAGATATCTATATTAATAATTTTTATATAATAATCATAATAGCAATAGCAATAATAATAATAATAATAATAATAATAATAATAATAATAATAATAATAATAATAATAATAATAATAATAATAATAATAATAATAATAATAATAATAATAATAATAATAATAATAATAATAATAATAATAATAATCATAATCATAATAATCATAATAATAATAAAAATCATAATAATAATAATGCTACTGTTGATTACATCTTCAACTGGAATGTTAATGCACTTGAAATATATTTTAGGAAATTCATATCTTATAAGTTGTGTTGAAATTCATTAAATTCTTAGATTTTTGTTCATTAAATTGAACTTATCCATTAAGATTCGAACCAATTTGGCAACCGCTTCTTACTTTCTTTCTCTGTGAATTTCGATTGATATTATTTCCGTTCAACTAGTCAATGATTGAATCACTAAAATAATGTTTCATATCACACTTCATCGATTTTATCTTCTCTGTATTCACTAAAGTTTCTGCCATATGCATTGGTATCAAAATTGATTCATCATCATTCGAAAGAACATCAGCATTATTCAAAGATTTTGCTTTATCCCTAATTCTGTATCATACAATAAACTGTATTGGCAAATGCTAAATCCCCACAAAATATTTTCGAGGTTCAACAATTCACTGTTGAGAATGAAAAATGAATGTAAGTTACTTTATTCAAGATATTATTAAACAAATAACATTCGAAACAAAATCACGATATTTCGATTAATTCCAAAAATCGATTCCAACTTAACAAAAACAAAATTCCAGAAATAGAATAATAATAATTATACACGCTTTTACAGACACGACAAGAAACCTCACAAATTATAAACGCGATCGGCCGAAACATAATAATAATGATAACATTAATGAAACGAAGGTTTATCATATCATTTATTTGTTTAACATTCAATTTATTCTGCTACCTAAACTGTTCATTTTAATATTCTATTTACCATTATTACTTACATATAAAATGATTAAATGTGTTTAATAAGTTAAATGTTTAATTTAACTTACATTTATTATTATTATTATTATTATTATTATTATTATTATTATTATTATTATTATTATTATTATATTATTATTATTATTATTATTATTGTTATTATTATTATTATTATTGTTATTATTATTATTATTATTATTATTATTATTATTATTATTATTATTATTTTTATAATTATTATTATGACAATATTTTCTGTTTCTTTTGATTTTTTTTATCGTAGCATTTTGACGAAGTAACGATTTTGTTCAGTGACGTGGTTGGCTTCACCACAATATGCTCTAAAATAAATCCATTTGATGTAGTGGAAATGCTCAATAAATTATATTCAGTATTTGATGAGCTCACAGAAAAACACAAAGTTTATAAAGTGAGTCAATTATTTAAATATATTAAAACTGAATTAATAATATTATTTATTTTTTTCCATAAAAGAAAAAATGTTTTTCAGAAATTCAATATATATATTTTCTATATGAAGTTTTAATTAATTCTCAATTTATTATTTATTTTTTTCTACAATAACTGAAATTTACAAAAAAAATATATTTTTTAATAAATATTTTATTTAAATCCAATAAATTAAATTTCACATCAATAGTAAAACTACTTTCAAAGTGCGCCATAAATTCGAAAATTTATTTTCTAAGAAAAATAATGTTATTATGCGGACGATAGCCGTATGGGCCTCGTATTGTCCTGCTTGAATGGAGTTTGCCATCCAATATTCGTCTTCGCCTTTTTTCAAAAACAGCTGGATTCAATTTTTCAAACAGGTCACAATAAATTTGGCAGTGATAGTCTCAACAGGGGACAGAATGTCCATCACAATAATCTCCCAGACCCAGTATGAATTTCTTATTGGTAAGAATGGTTTTTGATTCCGCATGAGTTGATTTCCAACACATCGCTAAGACTTGTGACATTGGCTGCCACTATTCTGTCAATAAACCCAGCTTTCATCAGCGGGAATAAGTCGATGCAGGAAATTGTTGCGCGGGTACTGTTAAAGTAGGTGTTCACGCGTTGTAACTCGTTTTGTTGTCGCTGCATCGGCTAGTGCATATTAGAACAAACATGGAATATGAGGATCGTAGGTAAATTCATTAAGTACAATTATTACAGTTTTTTATTATCGTAAACATTAAGAGTTTATCTACTGCAACATCTCTTCAAAGACTCATAGAACGACATTTTATTAATTTTTTATATATAAGTCTTACAAATAGTCTTGCATGTTCTCGAGCCTTTAAGGGTACTGCATCCGCCGGGTGTATCGTCGAGGGTGACCAAGACAGAACTTGTCAATAAACATTAATTTATATCTGTGGAAAGCCATCCTGAATAGCAATTGGTACAAAAATCAAACCGATTTAAAAGAATATTTTAGTCAGTGATTAATCTCCTTTTCTATAAGTCTTTGATAATATTTATGGAGAAAATTGCCCAATTAAAGAAACAACGGATAATTTATTTCATGGGCTCTTGAAGAAATCGGGATTAATTATATGTCTATCTTGCCAAATGGGAGTTTTCATCCATTTATCTTTTCAAAGGAAAATAAAGATAATTTAAGTAATTATAAAAATGTTTTGAAAAATTTAGAAGGGATAACCTATATATAGTTCAACATTATTAGAATATAAGAAATTTATTTATTGGCTATAGTTAAATATATGCATATTAAACGGAAGGGTAGAACTATTTCCCTTCTAAACCATTGAATTGTCCATGGGGCCGTTAAAGTTTTTAGGATATCATTTTATGCCCTATCCTGACTAAAGGTTTACCCGACTCTTCAGGGAATGATTCCTTAACCGCTGGCGTCAGTTCAATTTACCCACAACAATTCACGCAAGAAACCTCTGTGAAAATATTTATTGTGATCTAAACTTTAAATTCTAAAGTGATAAGTTTTGTTAGCAGATTTGATTAAATGTTAAACAATTAAATGATAATTTAAGCCTTTTGATGAGAATTATATATTTAATATTAGGATTATTAGGATTCTCATCCGTTTTTAAATCACTAAATAATTCCCATAAATTTTATTTAATAAAAGATATCTCAAAAAACTTGTCTGATCTTATTTTTGTTATTTAAACAAATTTTAGATTTTCTTAAAATATTTCTTTGATAAAAATATTTTTTAAAATTGATAAATTTCTTCTTTTTAAAATATTTTTCAATAAAAATATTTTTAAAATTTTTACCAAATTTCTAATTAATCTTTAAGAATCTTTTAACTTCCTCATAGAAATGAAAAAATATCAACTATAAAATAGTCCTTTTCAATTTTCAATTTTTTATAGTTGAAAATTCTTTCATTTGGTTCAGGTCCCTTGTTAGGAAATCCCCTTGTTCTTAAAAAAAAATTTCAAAATTTATTTTATTATAATAAAATTTTCTTTCTATAAATTTAATTAAATTTTAAATTAATCACTTAAAATAGCATTTGGTTCATTAAAAGACTGATCCATTTCTCTTTAAAATATCATATAAGATTTATATAGATTTCGATAAGACCGTTTAACGGCTCACTACAGGGATTTCCTAACAAGGGACCGACACGCTTTCATTTTATTAAATATATAGTTCGCAGCAAAAGGCTCAAATTATTATTTCATTGTTTTAAGTGTGAATAGTTGGAAAAAATAATGGAAAAAACAAAATTAAAAGATTCATCAGATCACTATTAAATAATAAAACCACATTCAAACCAGACGTTTTCATAATTATTGCAAAAAATGGTCATTTATGTAGGAAGATCGAATTATGATAAAATCCCCACAATAAAATAATGTAGTCGAGAGAAAGTTTATTTGTAGAGATAGTATCTTGGTGATCAGTTGAATATACGCTAAAACATTTGATCAGCTTCAACGTTAGTGAAGCAGACAGAACTGGTATTTGGTTGAACAGTGAGTTGATTAACTTCTGCGGATGCATTGAGAAGTATATCGTTTTGGTTGACAAAAATATCCAGCAGATTAGCCTGATGATGAGGAACTTCCCAAGTGTGACAATTGAATTTGTAGATGTTTTGAGGTCGATTTGATAGAACCGACATGTAATCTGTTTTTGCAGCGAGTTGATTAACTTCTGTAGGTAGTCTATGAAGTATGCAGGATTCGATTACGAGAAAATCGAGTAGAGAAGCTCGATAATGATGAACATTCCAAAACATATGTTTGAATATGTTGGTGTCTTAAGATACATTTGATAGAACTGAGGCACGACCTGTTTTGTACCAGAAGCACAATGATCGGAGTTTTTGTAGAATTAATTTTTGATGATCATAAAAATTGTGATTGTTTGTTTCAGAATTAAAAAGTGAGTTATTGAAAAACTGTAAAACAATGTCTATTTAAACAAATGTTGATTGTTATTCAATTTAACAATACATTTGTAATTTAATTATTAAATTAATATATGTAATTAACTGGAATGTCTCAGGCACTACAATTTATATTTCGAGCGAGCTGCTACTGGATCCTATATTTCATTAAATCTACAATCTTTAAATTTGTAAAAAATATTTTTAATTTTTAATGTTAATAATATTTTTAATGGAATGAAAATGTTGTATTTATTATGAATTTCAGGTCATTTATGATTTATTTTCAAAAAGCTAAGATTTTTATTTATATATTTTTGAAGGTCCCCTAAAATGCTATTTTTCAATAATAATTTCTGGGAAATTTTTTTATGTAGTTGTAGTATTTTCTATCCGTTCCCTTGACTTGGATCAATCTTTTTTTATCTATTTCTAAACATCTAAAAATATTTAACATCAAATCTAAGAATTCCAATTATAACTTATGTGTTACGATTATTTGCCTCTAAATTTTTCAAAGTTTCCGGTAATTTATCAACATAAATTGAAATTTTAATGGATAAATTATAAATTATATAACTCCCCTTTACTCTCCTTCTATTCACAGATTGATGAATTATGATAAAACGCTTGCAATATTCTCAAAATACATATTTTTGTAATTAAAAATGCCATTGATAAGCGAATCATCACATAATTGATTTCACTTTGTGTGTATTTTTATTATAGAATTGTTGTATATAGTTTCCGTGTGATTGTATTTTATTTTTCTCACTAAAATTATTGATCTACTTTTCAATAAATATGCACATAATTTATGTTGGTCACCCGTAATTTTTGTTTTTATTTCTAGTAAATGCGTGTGTAATGTTAATGAAAGTGCTTGTTAATTTCGTGGATGTTAAGAGAAAATAGATGAGCCCGAAAGAGTCACCGATAAAAAAAATGTGTCGGGACAATCGGGGTGTGTGTTGTGTAATGTAAATCAAAGTAAATTAATATATAACAATAATGGTTACAGTACTAAAACTTTTATTTAACAAAACAACTAAATAATAATACTTTAGAAATTACTACTTCGTTTCCAAGATTAATTCCGAAATTAATATTCAATGTTGCCAATAATGTTTTTGACTACTGAAAGCGACTATTGGAGCAGGAAGATATTCACTGAAATTTGAATAGTATTTAATTTCCTTGTAGAGACAATTAAAATTTATGAGTCGTAGTAGCTTCGTTGTTTCTTTTATCGAGGGACGGTTTTATTCTAAATTAGCCTTTAGCTTCTTCGGTTGTATATATTTTTATCGATTTTTTTTAAATTTTATTTTTGTAATTTTCTATAGTGATAATTTACTATGGTAAATTATCACTATATAGTTTATTTTTTTAAAAATAAAATAAAAAACCTTCTCCACGTGCAACGTGCAGAATTGTTATTTACATTCATACCAAACGATTAACAGAACCAAAAAAATAAAGAATTACAATACATTACACGTGTATATTTCCTATGTATGAATTAATTATATTAACAATAAACCTTAATTTGTGGCTATTCCTCACATATTTTATGTTCTTTTGTATGAAATATGTATATACAAATTTATATCTGTCGCACCCGGAGAGAAAGAAGGATATTTCAATTTAAAATCTCTATCTATTGAAGATGCTCATCATCAATTTCGACATTTCCTATTATTTTCTAGCTTTTCAACTCTCAATCTAGTTTGTGGTTCTGATGACTGTTTTCAAGCATGTAGTCTTTTAATTTGAACTGTGGAGAACTAAATTTTTTTAAATTTATTTTTTGAGGGCTTTATTTATCCAAAAAAATAGCTATTGAGTGTGACGCTTATTCAAAATTTACTGTATATCACTATATTGAATGCGAATAAAAATATTCTATTCAATTATATTATTTGCCCTCTTGCCATTAATAACCCTATGAAACACATGTCAACCCAAATTAAATCCGTTTTAATAACTATTTCTAACAATTACAATATTTATTAACTAATACAATTAAAATCTCTATTAAAATCTCTATTAAAATCAAAACCTAACAATTTGTAAAAAGATGAGGAAATGTTAACAATAGCATGTTGATTTTACAGTGAAAATCTTTCAGTTAATGAAATAGAATTGTCAGGATTGTCACATTTTCCAACCCCCTGATTTCTACTCAATAAAAATAAAAGATATATAAAAATATATCTTTGTAAAGAGCTGAAAATGCAAATTATTAATTTTCTGTTGAAATTAAATGTATGTTTGTTGTAACGAATTGTGCACTGCGTTGAATCATTACACCATTTCCAAATCGAATCTATTATAAATAGACAATTTGTTTGTCATACGAATTTTGCAATTTTCGTGGCTTGATATGGATTGCTCACTTCCAATTTTAATGGGTACAGATAGATCTGAATGTATTTGTCTCCTCATTCTGTCTGAATGCTTTGGGCAGTGTAAATAAATTGCTGCTTATAGTAGATTGAATTTTGAAATTATATATATATATACTACACAGTTATTCAACTATCTTTAAAAACATAAATATATACTTTTGTCACAATATTTTTTCATAATATCTTAACTTTTTTTACATATTTTGTTAAATAATAATTATAATTATAATATTAACACTAGATTTACGGACTTAGCCAATTTGACTCATTTAAAATTTTATTACTACATATATATAGTGCTGATTTATTACTTTTTGATACGTCATGAAATATAGGTAAATATTAATTACTCTCCTCTACCGACTCCCTCATTTCGCAAATCGAATTAGGTATACCCATTTTTACGGCTATTTTTACCCGTAAATCTAGTGTTAATAATAATAATAATAATAATAATAATAATAATAATAATAATAATAATAATAATAATAATAATAATAATAATAATAATAATAATAATAATAATAATAATAATAATAATAATAATAATAATAATAATAATAATAATAATAATAATAATAATAATAAAAGGTTGAAACTATTGGTGATGCGTACATGATCGCATCTGGATGTCCAACTGTTACGCAATATCATGGGCCATTTATTATTGAAATGTCATTGGATATGATCAAATCTATAGGTTTTCTGATGGATCCTTCAGATCATTCAAAAAGTCTACAAATTCGAGTGGGTTAGAACTAATTTCCACTTATACAATTTTTTATTAATTTAAATTTTTATTCTTGGCTGAAACAAAAACGAGAACCTTTCTAAATATTGTCATTCACAAACTTTATAAACTATTGGTATTTTCTACAATATTTTTAAACATATTGTTAGGTATTGTAAATAAAACACATTTCATTGAGTCTATTATTTCTTATGTATAAATCTATATCTTCTTCAACAGGGGTCTCAAAGTCCCGGTCCACACCAAGGGTCAAGAAACTGAGTAATTTAATTTAACTGAGAAATATAATTTAAGAAATATTATCTCAAGATTTATTTATTAGTAGATGTTTGGTATGTGACTGGATAGAAGGTAGTTTAGTATAATATTTAAAATGTGTTTAAAGTGTTGAGTATAATAATAAAATCCTTTATCAAAATGAGATATTATCAAAAAAATCCGATCAAAGGTGACCTATAAATAAGAAAGGAAGTTAGTTGAGAAGTTGGTCTTCCATGAAGTTGGTCCAAACCCATCTAATGTTTATATAGATAAATCTTTACAATCACTTCATGAATTCTTGTTAACAAGTTCCTTGAAACCAATGAAATGCATTATATAATAATTTTCATTTCTTCAGAAATTATTTATTTTTTAACTATCGATCAAAGTTTTGTCACATTTAACACAAATTTCCGACACCAATATTTTAAAGAGTTGATATTTAAAAAAATATCTTTCATATGAAATTTTGCTTTCTCTATAGCGACGAATGTTGAGGTAAATAATTTTGTAAAACATAATTTCTGTTGTTTTTATCCTTTCAATTACATTCTATTTCAACTCTCCCTATCTGCTTTCTCCCGTAAAATATGTTGATTTTTCTACCTGTACTTTAATAATCTTTTTCAATAAATTTTTATAGTACACTTAATTTTTGTAACCTTATAACACTTTTATGCAACCCCAACATTTATTATTATTACTTTTATTATTATTATTATTATTATTATTATTATTATTATTATTATTATTATTATTATTATTATTATTATTATTATTATTATTATTATTATTATTATTATTATTATTATTATTATTATTATTATAATTAATAATAATAAAAAAATAATTTACCTCATTTATAAATTTAGGAATACATACAGGCATGGTTGTGGCGGGAGTAGTTGGGTTGAAAATGCCCCGGTATTGTCTGTTTGGGGACACAGTAAATACAGCCTCACGGATGGAATCAAACAGTGAGGTAATAAAATTACCGCTAAATTTGATTTTTCTAAAAGAACACTCAAACTAATAACCTCATTTTTTTATAATATTCTTTTCTATTTGAAACTGATAACTCGTTGTTTATTGGAAACCGAAATTTTTTCAATTCTTTAGAAAACAATTTTAATTGTTATTATTTATTTTTTAATTAATTTAATCAAATTATTTATAATTTGAATATATTCAAGAATCTTTTGATTTGGAATTACTAAATGAATATAAACAATAATATCTATAAACAAATATAGTAAATAAATACACAGAAATGTCAGTAAATATCGCACAAACCCTGCGAAAATGACAAACATGTAAACAGAGTAAAATGGCGTGTGAAATTCTTAACGAAAGTTTGTTAATTCAAACAGTTTAATTCTTTTTATGGATCTAGATTGTTATTTTGATGTTATTTTTTAATTTAATTTGTGTTTTTATTTTAGAAAATAGAAATTAAATTCAAATAGTAAAAGCTTTATTTCAATTTCTTGATGACTGTCGATTGAATGAATTGATTTATATCAGCAAACACAATTTCATGTACATGCGTAAAGATTTTGAACAAGAAGTTGTGTATTCAATATTGTAAGGTGGTTTCTAATTCCTGTTTTTTTAACTTCGTGTTTGTTAGTTGATTTGAAGTCCTACTTAGATTGAGTTCGGATATTGGTTATGAATATATAAGTCATGGGTGTAAAAACACATACATTAGAATGACTGCCCGTCATCTCCGTTCTCAAGTTCCTGATCACTATCGATTGAAGGAATTGATTAATATTAGTAAACACAATTTTCTGAAAAATTTATTGAATTGTTGTTTGATTGCAAATTTAGTAAGTCTTGAAAGTTTTAAAATTTTTAATAGTTTGAATTGAGAAATGAATTAGTTTGTTTAAAAAAGCAATTTAGATTGAATTAGTTTGTATTCCAATTCAACCTGCCGATGACAGTGAGTTTGTCGAAATATATTGTAGTTGAATATACAAATAAATATACAAACAATTATAGAATCCTAGACCAATTATATTTACAAATAATCTCTATTAAACAATATGACAACAAATAGAAAATTCGGAAAAGGATTATATATTATCAATAATAATTGATAAAGACAAACCCGAAAATTTGTGTTAATATAAAAAATTGATTTACGTCAAAAACTATATGAAAATAAATGAAATTGAAAATGGAAACAAATCACAGGTGAAGAAAAAGTAACAAATTAAAATTAAAATATTACGTTAAATTTTTTTATGCTTCGACATTCATTTCAGCTTCATTTAGTATTTTATACACTACTTATTATGTTTAAGAATTCTTGACCTGAATCTTTGAAATTTAGGATACAATCGGACCATTAAAGTAATGCTTTTGAATAGGTAAAACTGTACATTTCGTTACAGTTGAATCTTGTGGAGGTAAAGAAGTAAAAAATATAGATGGGACCATTTTATCTGCAGAAATTATCGTAAAAAAATAAAACAATTTTGTTAGCAGTTATGGAAGTGTAGAGATCATAATTCAAAATACTTTTCTAAATTATAGAATAAAATTTATAAAATAGTTTTTAAAGTGTTTCGGTACTAATTTTTATTTTTTTTAAAATTTGATAAATTATTAAAAAATATTTAAATGACCTAATTTAGCCACAAAAGATCCACATCAGTGAAGCTACAAGATCTAAAGTTACCGATCTACAAGCTTACAAAATCAGTGAAAGAGGCCACATTGATATAAAGGTAAAACATTTTTCTTCTGTTTAATTTAGGTGACCAAATATTATTTATATGAAACGGATAAAATATCAAAAGTTTTTATTTTTAATTTTTTAATATAATTTTTTTAAACAATAAAACAATTAATTTTCATGATTGTTAAAGCTGAAAAAAATTAGGTTTAAAGATATTATTTAACCTATATTTACTTTTCACTTGAAAATTCTTTCAAGGATCCATGAAAATAGCCAGTACATGAAGGGCTCAAGGCCATAAATGCTGACATGAAACATACCCTATGCAGAAATTTGCTATCATGAAAAAATATAAATCTTACTAAATGAAGCACAGGAAATCTTTTAAAATGTTTTAACAAAATGTATAAATGTCAATAATCTTATATTATAGGCAACAAACTAACTTACACGTGTGTTGAAAATATTTCTACGTTCAGTAAAATTTTTATTATAGGTTTGTAAAATATTCGAATATGAAAACGCTTTATAAAAACGGCATAATTGTTATAGGACAGCCATTTATTTATAACAATATATAGTTTCGGGGTATTTACGTATAAATTTCTGTTCGTTGATACTTGCATACTTTCTTTAATTTCTAGGGCAAGGGAAACATTAAAACATATTGGTTAGAAGGTCATAACCTTGAGAATCCTAAAGCTGTAGCATCTTTGATGACCCAACTCGAGCGAGAGCGCATTACAATATCCGATTCCAATTTGGCTGGATCACAAATAAAAGGCGACGGCTGGGAAAGTCTAACTCACAGTCGAGCAAGTTCGGCTCGTAGTCGAACCGGATCGATTTTAGAGCTATCTTATACCAAAAAACTGGCTTCAATAAACCACGGAGATTCAGTGCCCGGAGGACCAGAAAATGGCCGCGGTATCAAAAGAAAATAATAAATAAATAACAATTTGCGTTCATACCAATGTATTTCTTAAAATCAGTATTTTTTATATCCTAGATAGTGCTAGATTTGTTTTTTAGATAACTCCTATGGACATTATGATAATGAAAATATATTTTATTTAATTAAATTATTATATATTTTTCACAAAAATAATTCGACCACTGTCTTTACTGTTCTTGTTAATAAATTATAATAGTAAGAATAATAATGTAAAAATGGACACAATTATTAACCGTTAAATATTTCCGAAAAATAATTTCCTTACAATAAGTAAGCATTTTGTCCATAAAATCGTTTCAATTAAGCCTGTCAAACATCATGATCTGAAGAGGATAATCTTTCTTTATAAAGTCTATTAATTTTAAATAACCAAAACCCTATTTGATGCCCTTTTTTTGAAGCTTTTCACGACCATAAAGTTTCCTCTCATCTGACTGTTGAGTTTAAAACAAGAATTATATAGAAAAAGGACGATTTCATCCGTTGACACTATTTCTGCTAATTCAGTAAATATTTTCACATCTCTAGCTATTTCAGAGACTTAATCTGAAATGTTTGAATAATAATTCCAATTTCTTTTCTAGAGCTAACACTCAAAGCAATCATAAAAATTTTGCCACTTTCCCTATATAAATTTTAATATAAATAATTTTTAAGACTGAGCCTGAAAACCTCTTGATGCTTGTCAAGGTGTTATTGACAGGTTTACATATTATCATCGAAATTATTTCGTTTTAGTCACAATAAGTAATCTAAATGTAACAATGTTTGACTGTTTCAATATTTTATGAATACTAATTAATTATTAGTTATTGATTATTTTTTTATATAAAGGTTTCCACATTTAGAATTTGTAAAGAGCTTTTTAAGAGAAAAGTATGTATTCTGATTTATACATTGCTAATAGATAAAAAATAGCTAATTATCTAAAGCTGGAATTTTGACACGAAAGAGGCCGTTATTATAACGTGTATAGCCCACGAGACTAGTATTTAATAATGACATAACGGCGCCCTTTTTTTCAAAATCCCAAGTACTTCACTTGAATCTTATTGCATGCGTTCGAATTAGTGTGTTAGAAAACCAAAAATTGGTATGTGAGTGAGTTCAGTAAAAAGAATGAGTAAATAATTTACAGTTCATAAGAATGATTTATTTATTACAAAATTTCTCTATACACAATATTGCGCGTGAAAATACGATTGTCGTTGAATAAATGAATATTATAATAAATAAATATTTATATATAATATTATAATAATATAATATAATAAAAATTAATTTTTATTATTTATTTATTCATTTAAGTTACTTATAACATTTAAGTAACTTAAATGAATAAAATATAACTGAAAAATAAATTGAGCGTTCCAGAATCACAAATAAATAAACAGATAAACAGTTAATGTTGGGTATATATATATTTTATTTTATTTGGATTTTGTTTGCTCCTTATGGACGAAACCTATATACAGGGCCTAGGAGAGAGAGTGCGGGGCCCGGGCCAAATTTTTTTTGGGGCCCCTTTTTAATAATTAAAAAATATATATAGTTAGCGACAACACAATATATAAACAAATTTTATTATATTAATGATTTACGGGCTTTTGAAATTGCAAATTTATCAATTATTTCACTAAAATTTATGTTTCTTGCAATATCGTTATTAATATACGGCATTGCTAATCCATTTAGCCGCTTTTGTGCTATTGTAGATATCAAGAAATTCTTAATACGTTTTTGAGCTGAAAACGTACGTTCAGACTCGGCTACAGAAACCGGGATTGTCAAAAATATTCTAAATACAACTACAAGATTTGGAAAAATTGACTCCTATTAACTTGAAGTCTCTTTTCTTCCTTTTGAGCATTTTTAACTTTAGTCAAATGTTCGCTAAGAATAACATCATACTTGCTTAATAGCTCGATTATTCCTAAAAATTTTCCATTTGACGAATCTCCAAAAAACGCAAGTCCACGTTCAGCAAGAAATAAAATAACATCCAGTATGCGTGTCAATATTTTCTTCCATTTTTCAGTTTCATCGTGAATATTTCTCATCAACAATGATTCCACTTGTGTTTCATTCTTCTCAACAGCTACATCATTCTTCCAATTGACAGAATTCTTTAAATGAGAATTTGAATTTTCATGTGCAGGAACTTTGTCTTTTAATTTTCGCCAACCTTTATCACGACTCCAACCTTTTGTGAAATTACTTTCTAATTCATTTGCAAATAAGCAGCAAGCACAGTAAATAGATTTTGTCGACTAACTATAATAAATCCAATCCCGAGACGCCTTTCTCCATTCTGAAGCGTTTTATTAAAGATATGAACTGGAAATTTTTTGTTTTCGATGTCGATTGGAAGTGATTGAGGAATTATGCGCTCAGCATTCAAGAATGTTTTTCTTATATTTGGATCGTTTGACTGAAGAAAAGCGATATCTAAAACGACTTTTGAAACTAAATAATGACCATTATCTAAATCACTCGACGTATTCAATTTTTTTTCTTCTGCAACTGTTAAATCTTCATGTTCTTGAACGAATGTATCAAATGAATCGCCATTGACTGATGCGTTTAATGATTCAAAAGAATCTTCTTCATTGTTTTGGCTTACTCTCTTCAAAAATGAGGTGATTTTCGCTGATTTATCGATAGCTTCTTTTCGCTTCTTAATGTCTTTTCATTTTTCTGCTACACTCTTGTGTCTTTTCATCTAAATTAAATATTCATTAAATTAAGGGATATATTTCAATCGAAAAAAAATTTTCATACCTTTTGTTCACTTCTTTTAGTATTAAAATTTATTGAAATTAATTTTTATCAAATAGAAGCACAAACAATATAAACAAACTTTAATTCAGTTTAACACCGACAATTTTAAATTTAAAACTTCAATGAGAAATTTTCGAAATATTTCAAGCCGTTTCATTTCATTTTTTTAGTAGAGAAATTTTAATGAAATTTAAAATATTCTTTCGAATTCCACGCTAGTTGGGTTTAAATTAGGGGCCCCAATATCATATCAATAATAAACGGATATTTTTAAAAATCTCTTATTCGTGGATTTTAATAACGATCAAGCAATTTTAAATGACGAATTCCTAATCTTAGATCAATCTGATTTATTTAAAAACATGTTAGATTGATATATAAGAGCAAAGAAGTTATATCATTATCCATTTTCAAATTTTTGAATTTTTAAAAATTAATTTTTGTTTCCAAAAAAATTTCTTCAAATAAAATTTTGAAGATTTGAACCCGTGGCCCCTCTGGCCCCGCCTCTCCTAAGGCCTGCCCATATATAAAAGGGAGCGAAAACTTTGTCAAATTTTCGTTACGGTTTTAGAGAGAAAAATGTCAGAGCGATTTAAAATAAAGCAAAAACTAAAGAAAAATACATTTTTTAGAGATTAAATCAGATTTGTTCACTGGCAGTTGGTTCTTCCTACAGTCACTTACTGCTAGTATCAAGCATAATAATTTTGATTTTGTGGTAAAAATATAATTTATTGTTAGAGCTTCTTTTCTATTCAAGAACACTAGGGTTACCAACTTCCACAACCTCGAACTCTGAGATTATAAAATTCCGAACAATATAACATTAAGAAATAATATAACAGGTGTTTTTTCACTTTTTTGGTTTACACGTTAGTAGTTTTTAAACATTAAAATTTTATAAGTGAAAAAAAACCTGACAGTGAGAGACTAATAACGTGGGTAAGAAGAAAAACATAAAAGCGCTCGCCGCGAACGAACAACTTAAACGTCCGGTGACTGTGAGCAAAAATAAATCTTGACTATCATTATTTTAGAGAAATCAAATAAAAGTTAAAACTTCAAAAACTGCACTTTTTTCTTGAAAAATTGTAAAATATTGTAAAAACGGAAAGACGGGAGATTTAACCGGGAGACGGGAGACGAAGCCGATTCTGGGAGACTCCCGGCAAAAACGGGAGAGTTGGCAAGCCTAAAGAACACATAAGAAGTTGGAAGAGTGGTACTCGTAAAATTACTACATATAATTGTAAATTAAATTGTTTTTAAATATAATATAAAAAATTAAAGACACTAAAACCAATAATTATAACATATTTGTAACAAACCCACTATCTTAATTGGTTTGTTTAAAATGTGGACATTTTCAAGGTCATTACCGAAAGAGTTGATTCAAGTTTAAATTTTCCCGCAATTAACGACGGAAGATCCACGAAACCAACACTGAGTTATCAAAATAAAATTCCAGGCCCTAAGTTTTATATTTCAGTAAGAGGGTTGCAGGTGCACCATAGGGTCTAAGAACCCTTGATTTAGACAAAAATTCCGATCTTATTCATTGTTAATTATTACAAAATCCAAAGGTCAATATCATTTACAATGAATGTCTACTGATGGTCTACTATGTCAATTATATAATGAGATTAGATTGATAATTATTTATTAATTCAAATTCTAATTTTCTAAATCTAAATATTGACCTTTGGATTTTGTACTAATTTATTCATTTTAATTTCACAGCTCAAATCACAATGAGCTCGAAAGTTCAATTCCAAGAGCTTCAATCTGATATTGAAAAGAGCTCAATTCTCAATGTATTAAAATTAAAACAGACTCAGTATTTGGAGAACCAAAACATGGACAGGTACTGGCATACGGTACGAGCTTACCAAAGCCTGAAATATTTAGTTGTCAAAAAGAAGATTTTCGTTTACGATATTCAGAACGTGAAAGTTATTCTAGCAACATACGTAATGACAGAATTTCAGAAGGCCTACATCGAATTGTGGATGAATGACGAGTGGTCAAAGACTGAATTAGATTGCGCATTTGAAGAGATATTCAATATAATAAAGAAATTTAAAAATCAAGGCATTATTGTCACATGTGTATGTATACCGACTAATATTTTCGAATATCTACTGTCAAAGTCTGATGAGCATCAATTGAAACCTATTTTCCGAAATTGTTGCAACACCTACCTTAATAGGTATTGGACTGGTGATAAAACTTCAAATTTGATTGAAGGTTTTCAGTTAAGAAAGATTCCAAAAGAGAACATCGACGAAGTTATCAAAAATTGGAAATATGGAAAACCGGAACAGAAGGATTGGATTACAAACTCTATTGAGAAATATCCTTCAATGGGAGTCTTTGATGTGGAAACGAACGAAATGGTTGGGCAGTTTATTTTTCTATTTATTGGTACTTTTGGAGCTTTGACGATTAAAGAAGCATACAGAGGAAAAAAATTAGGAGTGATGCTGATAAAAGGTTTTATGGAATATTTAAAAAAGTCTACAATGGAGTTTATAATTGAAGTAGAAGAGGAGAATGTTGCATCGCAAAACCTTTTCGTTAACCAAAATTTTGTCAAAGTTTCACATTCTCATTACTTAGTTTATGATTCTAAGTGATGGATGAATAATGAATAAATTAACACAATATTAATTTCATTTCTATTTTTACAGTGCAGCTTACCTGATAGTTGTTTTCACCTTTTGCATACTTACTGACAAATCTAGGAGCTCATTATTACATCAACCTTTACATTTCATATTTGATCTGTTTTCATTTATAATCTTATTTATCTTTGATCTTTTAGACTATAAACTAGCGTTTTGTTTTCTGTTTAACACATTGGTCTAGTCTGAAAATATGAAGATAAATGAATTTGTAAAAAAATTAATTTTATATTAATCTGAAATTAATTAACATAGTCAACTATAATAGCCGACAATTTTGAGAATTAGTGTAAATTGAAAGATGTAAAAATTAAATCTAATTATAAATTTTTATTTCAATATTAAAATTTACCAAAGTGTCCCAGCAATAATTTTGGAAAGTTTTGTTTAAAATAATAATAAAAATAATAAAGTTTATTGTAAAATATTTTATTGTTTGTATTTTTATTTTTAAACGTATAATAAAATGTTTGACAACAGTGTAGAAATAGAATGCGATGTAATACTGGCAAATATAAACTATGACTAACAATACACGTAGTTCTATTTATACACAGTAGATAAACAGATTAATGAAAAAACTATAATGAAAATATTTTAAAAAGACAGAATTTGGTAATTTTTATAATATAATTTAAAATTCAATATAAAAGTTAGTTGGTCTAGTTTATGGTACAATCCAGATATTATATTCTCCTAAATATTATCAGTGGAATGGCAAATTCATTGGGATATGTAACATCTTTTATCAACCTTTTTGCCCTCGAGTAACCTTTAAAATAATATACACGTGGAAGGCAACCTCTACATACTAATTATTCTAAAAACAAACTTGAATTTATTCCTGTTAAAGAAATTTTATTAATTTATTCTTCTATTCAATTTCATTTATTTACCATTTGCTATTCATAATTATATCTCACAGAACCCCGGGTGAAAGATACTGGCATATAAGGTTGAATAAAAGTAAAAATTGTTCAACTGATAAAAAACGTAATTCTAATTCAGCCATGGCCAACCGGTGGCCCGCGAAGCGTTTTGATGTGGCCCGAACACAATTTTAAACATCAAATCAATAATTGTCTTTTTTAGAATTAATATTCGAATTAAGCATGTTTTTAATTTAAAAAATTGATTCTAAGTTTACTTGAATCGTAAAAACGAGTTATATTTATTTAAATGAATTTATTGTGGCCCGTGTGATAGTATTTTTCCGAAAATTTAGCTCTTCGATCGATTTAGGTTGGTCACCACTGTTCTAATTGTTTACTTTCATTTTGTTCATATATTCAATAAAGATGTATAATATTAATAAATGTGACAACTATTAAAGGTTCGCAATACATTTTGTGAAATAATCAATTAATTACAAAATATTTTAATTAAATTTTATATATATATATATATATAAAAATCAAAATAATTTTTTTTCTTGCTCTTAGCCTAAAAACTGAAACAGGATAAAAAT
The DNA here is from genome assembly GCA_959609185.1 of Schmidtea polychroa. Lineage (NCBI taxonomy): Eukaryota > Metazoa > Platyhelminthes > Tricladida > Dugesiidae > Schmidtea > Schmidtea polychroa. Next base: position 38,628 of record CAUHTR010007973.1, read on the forward strand.
TTTTGTGCGTAATTACTGAATTGTTCTATATATATAAATATTTATATTGCTCTAATATTTTGATTATGACATAATTGTCACATTTAATACCTACCCTTCACACTTTTATTCTCCAGTTAATAAATTTTATCCTTTTAAATCGTTTAAAGTATGTGATTTATATTACCATAACATTTATTATTGATACAATAATTTATTAAAAGTATTAATAACGATATTAAAAATCTTAGAGCTATATAAATTTTTTTTTATTTTTTAAATATTTATTTTAATCAAATTTTAATTTATTTGTGCAAAATTTCAACCCGATTAAATTATGTGAAAGAGAATCAAAATTAGATTACAAAATTGGACCTAAATAACTAACTATCAAGTGAAGTTATACAATACAATTAATACAATTGATACAATAATTTATTAAAAATATTAATAACGATATCAAAAATCTTAGAGCTATATAGATTTTATTATTTTTTAAATATTGATTTTATCAAATTTTAATTAAAATTTAATCAATGTATTTGTGGAAAATTTCAACTTAAATTATGTGAAAGAGAGTCAAAATTAGATTACAAAATTGGACGTAAATAATTAACTATCAAGTGAAGTTAAATAAGTTTTTATGATATGATGAAGAAAATTTGTAAAGATCAATTGCATTTTGAACTTTATTTTATAGACAATTTAATTTATTAATATTTAAAATAATTATATTTGTAATGTATAGTAATTCCTTATTCTTTTTTTGTTTGTTAGCTGTATGGTTCGAATGTAAATAACAATTCTGCACGTTGCACGTGGAGAAGGTTTTTTATCCTTTTTTAAAAAAAAAAACTATATAGCGATAATTTACCATAGTAAATTATCGCTATAAAAAATGGATTACAAAAAATAAAAAGATCAAAAAAATTTTATTTTAAAACTAAAAGAAGAAACTATCAACAAGATTTTAAAAACAATTACTCAACTATTGAAGATCCAAAAGAATTTCCTAGCAAAACTATTCAATTATCAGACTTGGAATTTAAATTATAACAACTTTTCTATCTTCTATTCGGTTCAAATCCTTACGGATACTCAATACTCGTGAACGTCAAATTTGGACCTTACTATACCCAAAATATTAGAGACTAGTCGTGAACTATTTATAGCCATAATCGAGGGTTGGACAATTGATAGATAAAGTACCTTTTTTATTTGTGTTAATAAAAGTTAATGTTACTTATTTAATATCACTTTTCGTGTTAATATTTCTTATTGTCTGCTAATTTACACAACACGCACCCCGATTGTCCCGCCACATTTTTTACGGTGACTCTATCGGGTCCTTCAGATTTCCTAAACAAACTATATACACAACTTAAGAGTAATTATTAACTTAACAATATTAAATATTCACATTCGTTGAATTATTTTTGAATTATCCGTAATATTACCAATTACGTGCAATCAAAAAAAATTGCCTAATTCATGAAAAACGCAAGCCCATTGGCGATTTAATGTATTCATCAATGTATTGTATCCATTAACTGTCACAATGACTGTCATATTCATCCTCTTTTTCAAATTTCACATTAAAAATGGATTTTTGACAGTGTTGTAGCCAGGGATTTATGAAAGGGGGGTGGAGAAATATTTATTAATATTATGGTCAACCATCAATAATCACAATGTACTGAGAGTATAGACAGATGTCACAGTATTACATTTACAGTAAATAAAATAAAAGAAAAGTGTTTTGTTTATTTCCTATTAAGGTGGATGATCTTTTAGGAACTTGACGTCGAGAAATATTTGTACATGCAAAATCTAATGGGGGGATTTAACCTCCTAATCCCAATCCCCATTGGCTACGCAACTGATTTTGGATGTCTATTTTGAATTAAAGTATTTTCAATTTTATTCAGAATTATAAAATTTAAAATTTTATATGTCCCTTATTTAATCTGATAATCCTATATTTTTAAAATTATAAATTACAACAAAATCAAGAAAATAGCACAATATTATTCATTGCAAAACAAATGTAAAGAATGAATATTTAGCTTTAAAAATTTCAAGACTTTTTTCAAAATTCATGCTTCTAATTAATTTTAAGTTTTAATTTTAAGAAAAACTTCAAAATTATGATAGTGGCAATAATTTGAAAGAAAGGACATTCTTGGAAATTCCAAAAGATGTCCTTGAATTATTCTGCAGTACCTCGGTTGGAAATTGAAAGAGATTTATCCGTAATAAAATTTACACTTATCATAAAATATAAAATTAAAAAAGTTTTTAAACTAAAATATATTAATTTTTTAAAACAAATTTTAATTATTAAATTATATGCAGAATTGATATTTAAAAACTACTTTCAATTGTAAGTAACATATTTAAATGTTTATGATTCAAATTAAAGTAATTAAATCAAATTAATTTTATTTGATAATTCCAAATATAAAAATCAATATCTTTTGATAAAATCATGAATCATTTCCGCACGATAATACTTGTAGAGAAATACTATAAAAATGTATTTTTAAACATTTTCTCACAATGTTTTATTTTCATATTCATATTTTGTTTTATCAACGACAATAAATAATAAAACATTTCTATTGATAAACAAATTTTTTGGGACAGCTATTATTAATAATTATCACTTTCTGAAAATTGTGCTGAAGATTTGTGGTTATCCTTAATTATTTATTTTATTTTTATTTTTCTAACAACTCCATTATAAGAGAAAATACACTAATATTTTTAGGCATTTTCGAATTGAGAAATGGATAGCGATAAAAATTCATATTGCCTATTTCATTTATCCTTATTTCGACTATCGACCAATGTCTATTTTTTCCTATTTAACACAAATTTATTTTATATTTATTTTATTAATTGTTAGTGGGAATTATCACTTTTAAAACAGTAAAATATAAATTTATTTATTTTTATCCCACTAATTTCGCAAGCCAAACTTTCCTTGAGCTGGATTAATTATCTTCCAAATTTTTTTCACTTTTCTTTTCTAAATACAAAAAATATAAGCTGTTTAACTTTGAATCCAAATTGAGTTGCTTTTTATCTTGGTAAAATTTATCAAATTTTGTTCATTTATTATTATATCTTATTTCTTTTATATACTATTTATTTCACCAAATTTATTAAATTTGGGTTAAGTTTCATTTAAAATTAATTATTTAGTAATATTTAGTAATTTTTATTTATTTTATTTTATTATTTTTTTTCCAGAATTAAATTACTATATTTAGTAACATGATGATTGCTTGGTAGCAGCATTTATTATTTAAAACAATAAAATGATAATTTAAGCCTTTTGCTGCAAATAATGTATTTAATAAAAGAATTTTCGACTATACGATAGTCCTTGTCAATCTCAAGGACTATCGTATAGTCGAAAATTCTTTCATTAAATACATTATTTGCAGCAAAAGACTTAAATTATCATTTTATTGTTTTATATTTAGTAACATTTATTTATTTTATCTTTTCCTGAATTAAATTTGACTTTTAACAATGAAATTTATTATTATATTGTTAATTATATAAAAATATGCTGGACAATATTGCCGATGCCAATTATTATTTTTATCATCACTTCTGTATTTCAAACAGAGTTTAAGAAAAGGAGTATTTCCTCAAAAAGACGATTATTCTTAACAGAAAGGAGTTATCATATTAAATAAAAAACTTAATTTAGCAATTGAAAGTAAAACGGGTTTCAGAAATAATAGAACTTTAGTTTTAGCATGAAGAGGTAAAAAATAACAACTATAATTACAAAAAATTCAGATCATAGCTTCATAGAGGAACATGAACGAATATGTGTCACCGGCTACGATATATCTTTCTCAATTGAACTCATTTCTATAACTCTGTAGCTCTTTATATTGAAACTGATACATGCGAAATTTGCATTCATGTTAAGTAAAGTGATGAATCCAGTGGTGAGCTATAGGATGGTCGCGGGCGCCCTTTCTTAAATTATTTTATGATTTGAGAGCCTCTTGTTCTTCCTGGTAATTATTTTTTTCTAAAAGAAAATATAATACCTTGAAATCATTTTCATTACATACATTTGTAAAGCGACGATTTTGGTGTAAAATAAACCATTTAATTAACATTAATTTGTTTTCATATGTGTTGAGGATACCTAAATGGAAAATAACATAATAAATAAATAAATTACCTTGGGGAAGATCGTCATGACAAACGGGACGATCTATGGGAACTCAGAAAAGAAAACGGAAGTAAAAAGAAATTAAAATGAGAAAGATAAATCAAATAAAAGGAAACAAACAAGAAATTAAAACAAAGGTCATTGTTAATTAAGAAGTACAAATGAAGGTGGAATTTCAAATTCCAGAAAAACAAAATAAGGAAAAAGCTGTATCTTGACAGCTTGTCAAAGATAGCGAAATTGTCGGGAGAAGGCGGCTTAACAAAAAAGGAAAATGGAAAAATATCTTGATATCTGTCAGAGATAAGGCTGATGTAGAGGAAAAGGAAAATGGTAAACAGAATCTGTCGCCAGTGCCACAAATAAAATAACTATATAAAGGAAAACTGGTGGACACGAAATCAGAACAAAAGTTGGAAAAGTGGGAACAAAATTGAGACAATTTGTGAGACGATTTGAGAGACAATTTGAGAGATAAAATTATTGGAGAAAAATTAGACAACGTCGGACGAAACGTTGTGGGTGAAACGATTGTGAAGAGAATTGTAAAGAAAATAATTGTGAAGAATAATTGTAGCGAATAATTAGTTGGAAAATTAAACGAAAAGAAGTTATTTGATTATTTGAATAAACTTGTGAAGAAGGTCAAAGGAAAACAACCAGTTCAAAGTCCCAGTTGATAAACCAATCAGTAATTTGTAATCTTTCAATCCGGTGTTATACACAAGTGCTATTCCTCACCGAGTGTTGTAATAAGCATTGTATAGTCACCAAGCAGAGTGTTGAATTTATTGTTAGTGTAGAGTGAAAATTATTTGTGATTATCAATAAAGATTTCTGTTGTCAAGTGTTATTTGTGAATCGGTTAAAGACGCTTGGAGTCAGAGTAACATTTAAATTTATCACTAACTCAATAACCCAACATATGTCAGTCGCAGTGACACATTACTAGGGGTGACACATTACTGGGGTACTAGTTCATACGATTCTCGAGGAAAAAAAAGAGCGAGCCCACTGTTAAAAATTTCATACCTCACCTCTGGATGAGCCAATGTATACTAACGGTCACTAAAGTAGACATGCATACCACAGCTGCTTTATCAAGAAATGAATGCCAATCGAAATAAACAGGATCCTATTAATAATTAATTGTGTATTCTTGTTTACATATAAATGCAAATATTATAATTTATTTGGCTTGTTTAGCTAATTAAAAATGCCACAATTTAACAACAAATTTAAATTTATAAATTTATAAATTTAAATATTATAATTTCCATGTTAATTTATTGAATAATCTTTTGATCTGAAGGTAACTTAGTTTTATTTTCTATAATTGCTACTTCAAATTTTGATCCAATTGAAATGTTTTGGTTACAATTTACGCACTTATTACAACGTATTAAAAGGAAATGAAAATTATTAAATAAATAAAATAAAATAAATTAATTAAATAAAAATAATAAAATATAATTAATTAGACAAATAAAAAAGTAACTAAAATAATATATAAAAATAATTAAATAAGGTAAGTTATTAAAATAAAAGATTAATACAATAATAAAATGTAATAAATTAAATTAAAGTAATTGGATTAAAATTAAAACAAATGATTTAATTAGGTTATATCTAATGACCTTGACATGTTGTGACTTTTAAAGGTTATAGAAGCATTCGACTCCTCCACACATACTACTATAATGACTTTTAAGAAAAAATAATAAATTAAATTACAAGTTATGAAAATAAATTGGATCACTTTTGAAAAAAAAAATTATTTTTTAATTTATTTATAGTATAATCTTACCATAAAATAATATATTAGTAGAATAACTTAAGAAAAAGTTATTAAATCTCTTACGATAATGAAGGGTTGAATAAATTGCGAATGGCTTTATATTCCCTAAAATCATAAACGTCTACTAATTTAAAAAAATTGAAGTAAATTTAAAAAAAAAATTGAATTTGTAAAACTACTTTTAATTGTGAGTAACATATTTAAATATGTATGATTCAAACTACGCTAATTAAATTAAATTAATTTTATGTTCCGAAATAAAGAAAATCGATAATTTCTTTATTAAATCACGATTAATTTACGCGCGGAAATTCTCGTAGAAAAACAAAGTAAAAAAGTAATTTTTTAAATTAAATTTAAAGTCTTTAAATATCAATATATACATATACATGTCGGATCATATCCCAGTAGATATTTGGGGGAAAGTGAATAATTAACTATCGGAAATTTTGAAAGAATTTCCAAAACAATTTCACATTTCAAAAGATTAAAGCTGAAATCATCAAAATTAAAATGCAAGGATTTATTACAGAAGGCGTTTGTATTAAAATATGGATATAAGTAATTTGGAAGCTTTGACCGATATAGGTAATAGTTGAACGTTTAGAAGGATTTGTAAAATTATTGGCATAAGATAATATTTTGAAGCGTCTAAAATCTGACAGAAAACCGAATCTCAGTGGGACACCATCGAACTATTAAAAAGACAGAGATACTAATGAGATGTAATAAAGTGAAAGCTGTATTCTTATACGATTTTCGCCATAGACTCGATATTTTCTATTTATTCAGTAAAGATCGGTAATTGAAACTTTAAGAAGCACTTTCATTTTTGGTAACAAATACTTTGGATAGTTCTGGAATAGATTGATGCTATCAGTAATTAATGTCTGAAAAATAATTTACACTAATACTAATTTATATTACTTTGCAGTATTTTATAAATATTTTACGTTGACGTATTTAAAGTTCCATTGCAATAATGTTGTGAGCTTTTACTATGTCTAACCAATTGACCATTAGAGTTTTGTCATACTTACTTTCAAAATATTTTCCCAATATCAGAATGAATTTGAATTAACCAATCATTTTGTTTAATATTATCTTTTTCAGATATTAATCGGTAATTTTCCTCTTTCATCATTTACTTTATCGTCATTTTCATCCTGCTTTGTATTGTTTCATGTAGGATTGCCATCTCTCCCGTTTATGCCGGGAGTCTCTCAGAATCGGCTTTCGTCTCCCGTCTCCCTGGTTAACTATGACCCGGGAGATGTAAGTCTCCTGTCTTTCCGTTTTTACAATATTTTACAGTTTTTGAAGTTTTAACTTTTATTTTATTTCTATAAAATAGTGATAGTCAAGATTTATTTTTGCTCACAGTCACCGGAAGTTTAAGTTGTTTGTTCGCGGCGAGAGATTTTATGTTTTTCTACTTACCCGCGTTATTAGTCTGTCACTGTCAGGTTTTCTCACTTTTAAAATGTAAAAAATGTAAAAATAAATGATTTGCTTAAATCTTTATGGTATTAGTCATCATATAGTTAAAATCACTAAAATGTGTAAACCAAAAAAGTGAAAAAAAACACCTATTATATTATTTCTTAGGATTTATACTGTTCGCAATTTTATAATCTCCCGGGTTCGAAGTTGTGGGAGTTGGCAATCCTAGTTTCCTGTCATACATTGTACACTCAAACTCACCCTTTTAACAACTGTATCCATTAACAGCATCATAATTTTCATTAATCTTATAATCATGGTCATCGAAATATATCAGAAATTATTACCATTTGCATAAATTATCTAATATTGCGACTATATTAGTATTGCTTTAGATAGACAATAAAATTCCAAGCAATCACATAAAATATTAGTCTAGCAAACCAGTACATTTGATAATTCTTGTTTTCAATTATATCGAATAACTGATAAATGCTGAAATTATCAATAGGAATAGCCATATAAAATAAAGACCTTGCAATAGAAATGCAATTCATCTGCAACTAATAACTAGCAAAGGTTATTATTTGTATTACCAGTGAAAATATATTTTCACTAACGTTTCAGTGAATTCATATCCGAATACGTATTTCACCATTGGAAATATATTTCTACTGGTGAAAATATAACTTCACTAGCAAGTTTTAGTGAATGTGTAGACTACCCGAGTTAAAAGTTTAAATTTCACAGGAGATACAACAACTTACACATTAAATATAATTACATATTTAGAAAAATTAAAAAACATTTAAAAACACTTCGCATCTAGATGAAAGAAGGGCGACACATCGACACTTAGGGCCAAATATTTCCACGCGGCGAATTCTCGCTTGTCAATGAATACAAACTCAATAAATGTAACCAGTGAATTTGTATCTTCATTGTTAGATATACATTCACTGGCCGGCTTAGCGAAAATATATTTTCACCAGTGAAAATATATTCTCACTGGTAATACAAATTCACTGTATATATATATATATATATATATATTACAAATCACTTGCATTCTTTGCACATCTTTTACTATATTTTATTAAATTTTTTATTAATTTAAATTTATTTATGTTCATTAGAAGAATAAAATATTTAATTTAATTTTGTCATATATGAAAATTCAAAATTAAATAATTAAATTTTTTATAATTGAACTACTGAAAGCCGTTATTTAATGAAATATATAATATCCATTAACATTAAAATATACAGGAAAACAGGATATCAAGGCGCTAAATATCCTTTTAAATTTATTGTTTAAAATCACAAATCTAACAATATTGTAGCTCCTGATAAAAAACTGGCTCTCGATGGTGGTTAAGACGCCGGACAAGTTGAAGTCAGTTTTATCACGAAGTCGAGTAAAGAATTGTTGATTGTTTGATTAATTAAATTTACGAATCAAGTCAATTAAAGTTGATGTTATTTGAAATTGAGTCATAAAACCCGTTTAGACGCAAAAGAAAATCGTGAAATAAACCCACGAAACAGTTTTATTTCAATAAGTGTGTTTTGATAATGCTGATTGTATATTCGCCAGTCTCCCTATATTTGTATCATAACAGACATACCCACCTCGACTTGCCGAGCTCAATCTAGTTTCATACAGATTTTGACACGGCATACATATATAAATATATATGTATATATCCTCATCAGCTCCCCCACCTAAACACGCGTCTCAGAATGGGAAAACTTTCAAACTAGATTTTCCGTATGTCTAAACAAGCACAACAAAACTTGTTGTTGGCTTATAACCAACAGGGAGTTATTACAATTTTATGTTATTGCTCTTTTGGCTCTGTTGATGCTGATGCGGTTACCGAGATACTTTCAATAAAATTTGATCCAGTGTCGGAATTGTTAAAAAAATTTGTTTTTTTTTCTCCATTTCTGCTTTTTTTTCAATTCAACTTCTTACGGAGAAAATTAATCCGAAAAATTAAAATTCAAATTCTCAGAAAAAATTTACGTTTGATTTTTTGAAATTTCTTGTTTATTTTTTATTACTGTTGATATTCTTTCGAGTTTAAATAAATATTTGCTAAAATACTTGTTTTGATAAACTTGTTTTAATTATCAATTTTGATTGCCTCATAAATAAAATTTATCAAAGCGAAAATAATTATAATTATAATTATTTTTAAATCACATTGGGAAATTTTCTTAATTAAAATTGGGTCAATTGATAATAAAATTTATTCCAAGAAAAAAAAGAATTATTAAATAAAATAATCGGTTTAAATTTTTCTTGTATGACAGATCAATAAATTAAATTTAACACAAATGTTCAGTACAACCTTTATCAAACAGCCGTGTTTATGTATTTGTGTAAGCCTAATGCCACTAAATGAATGGAAATATTTTACATCAATAGAACATATATTTTAATATAAATACTATTGTTCCGGTTGTCAATGAAGTTTTTAAAACTGACAAATAATTAGGGAAAAATTAATATAATAAAAATTTAAAATAATTTAATTAATAAAATATTTAAGGGATAGAAATGTCTAGAAATTACATATTTTCTTTATTTTGAAAAATATTAGTTTTTTATAAATCGGTTATTTTAATCATATGCAAAAAGAATTTGGTTTTTGAATATTTTAATGTTGATTTGACGTACTAGGTGGTTTAATGAGTCTTTATGCATCCGCTTCTTATTCGATATTTTCCAGAAATCTCCTAGCTGTAAGTATCTCTTCAAGTTTGGAAATAAGAAAAGTCTCACGGAGTAATGATCTGGAAAATACAATCTTTTATACAAATGCACTTTGGAAAGTGTCAAAAATATATGATTAATACTAAAATGTAATTTTTCAGCTTTACTATGTCTTTTTTATAATATTAATTATATTGATTAAAACAATTTTCAAGTATTTCAAATTTTTGTAAAAAAAATTTTTTTCTTTATCGATATGTCCGGATTTGAGGGAATTTTTATTTTAAGGGAAAACAGAATGATTTATCGAAATTTATTTTGATATTTGTCCAGGAACAGGAAGAAAATTGACTGGTAAACTTTTTGTTTAAAAAAAATTAGAAATTGAATTTCATCTAAATTTCATTTTTTTTGAATTGGCATATTGAGAAAAAATAATATTTCAAATAATAGATAAAAGTGTTTTAATTTTATGCCAAAAATTAAATTAATCCAAATCACTATATTAAAAGAAAATAAAGAAGTCACTCGTTAAAACAAAATTATATTTCATCAAGCAAATTAATTTACCCATTTAATCTTATCGAGTTAGAGTTTTCTTTCATTTAATTCTTGATTCCGGGATTATTATACGGTAATTTTCAACTTTTCTTGCACATTATTATGTCAATATTAACAAAATTTGTTTAAGTCATACCGAACTTTGATTTCAATATTTTACACTATATTTTCCTAATTTAGGCAAATAAAAAATCCCTCAAAATTGGCATAATCATATTTCTGCGTAATTCTTTAATAAATCTTTCAGTAGACATGAATTTTAAAAATCACTTTAGTTAAACAAAAAATTTTAATCTCCCCAATTCCCTGGGATAAATATGATGCCATCATTGCATAATTACGTCTAATTACATTATTTAACAAATTTATAATGACTATTAAGTAGTACTTGGCTAGAACATCCACTTATAAAATATTAAAAAAATAAAATTTAAATTAAAAAAATTGTAAAATATTACAAAAATATTAACGAGTTCTATTAGATTTATTGGTATAAAAAATTTCTGTTTTATTAATTTTATTAATATTTTTGTACAAGGGAGATATTCGAAACAAGTACCAAAGTTCCCTTCCTGTTTGTAGAAATTGAGCAATTAATTCTATTAAATCTTTTTCACTGAAATGAATAAGCTGAAATAGAAATAATAGAGAACATGACAGACAAATTGAAATTAGCATGAATTTAAATTACATAAATTTTTTAATTAAACTCACGAATATAATAGTATTGACGTGATAAAACAAAACATAAAATAACGAAAATCGATAAGTAATAATAGTTATATCAGTAAACACAATATTTAATAGCACTAAGAAATTTTCATTTGAAATCGATTGTTTTTCGAAATAATTTTCCTCCGAGCTTTTGCTAATATTTATTTATTTCTTTGATTTTTATTGAAACTGAATTTTAGAGTTGTTTGAAAATATCGTTTCAGAAGACTTTTCATCTTATAAGATTTCTAGAGATTTCGATAATACCGTCAAATGGCTCACTACATGATAATGTTGCAATTTACAGTGAATATAATTTTTATTTTATTTTTATAAGATATTTTGAAGTTGTAAAAACATCTTTGTTCAACTTAATTTTGAGTAAAGTTAATAAAAGGTGAACTAAAAAATCTGCTTGATGTTCTCAACAATAAACGAAAAAAATAATTTGTCAATTTTGACAATTTTCTCCATAAAAAACAATTTCATGATAAACTGGATTTCAACTGCATAATTAATATTTTGTTTTCAGAAACAGTAGATTTGTTTATATGAGACTTACAAAACAAATCAGTACTTTATCTTTCATGTCGGGTCGTGTCACAGAATATTACTAAATAAAATACAGGAAAAAAATTATATTTAAATTATATCAAATTATATAAATAATTACTTTTTCATGTCATTTATTTCAATTGAGTATAAAATTTATTAAAAATATCTGATTTCTAAATTTTTTAAATTTATAATTATAATTTATAATTTATAAATTGTGACTCAATTTCATCAATTATATTTCTTCCTATCTTCTTTTATTTTCAAGATCTTCTAAAGCAAATGAAAATAATATTTTTTATTCATTTCCAACTATTAAATGCATATTAAAATTGTCAAATAATTAACAAATTAATTAATAGTAATAAATCTCACGGTGAAAGCCGCCGGTTTATTCCAGGCCTTGCTATTTTGGTTTTCCGTATTCGTAGGAACTTGACAAATCTTTTATAAACCTATAATTTGTTTATTTATTTCGTAAACAGGATATGTTTTTGGACTTTGATATCATGTATTATTTGCGAGTATTTTATTTTATCTATTTTGAATAAAATTAAACAAATTCTTAAAATAATATTACTACTACTACTACTACTACTACTACTACTACTACTACTACTACTACTAGTAGTAATGATAATAATAATAATAATAATAATAATAATAAATAAATTAAATGGTTGATTGGCGCTTTCTTATAATTAAATTATTGCCATGTATGTTTAACTATTTTTTCAACAACAACAACAATAATAATAATAATAATAATAATAATAATAATAATAATAATAATAATAATAATAATAATAATAATAATAATAATAATAATAATAATAATAATAATAATAATAATAATAATAATAATAATAATAATAATAATAATAATAATAATAATAATAATAATAATAATAATAATAATAATAATAATAATAATAATAATAAGAATAATAATAAGAATAATTAGAATAATATAATAATAATAAATATCAAACAAAATTATATACAAGTGTATTTATAAAATAAAAACCGACTACTTACAAAAACAAAAAAATGCGATTAAGAATTTACAATAAGTCTTTTAAACAAAGCTAGAGTTAACTTTTACTGATCGCTTCTGAGATTGGGGGGTTTTGAAGTCAGGCCTATAATCGAGGGCTTCAGGCTCAACACTTCTAAATGAAGGTTGACTAGTAATAATTCGTTTATTAAATTCGAGATTATTTGTCGGACTGGAGGTCATTACGTGATCTAAAGGAAAATAATCTTCTTTTTCGTGATTTTTAAATTCGTCAGAATTGAAGAAATTCGAATAATCCAGTAGAGCTATTTTCTGATGAAAATCTGCATTGTTGATTGAGGAGGTTCGGTTCTGATACTCGTCACTATTGCTGGGAAATGTGCACAATCGGGAATCTGGTAGAATGAGAGTGTTATAGAAATTCGAGCTGTTTGCCTGTGGCATTTCTCCATTGAATTGTCCAACACAAATCGCTTCTGCTTAATAAAATTAAAGATGATAGCAAAAATATAAAATTATGTTTTGTCTAAATTCAAAATGATATGAAAGTTTTTGTTAAAATTGTCAAAATTATTTTTGTCAATAGAGTTGGTAGTTTTGAGTATTTTAACTGTTAAAGTGCCAGATGACTTAACCCAAGAGATCCAGAGTCGAATACGCAGATTTCCTTGAAACGCGTATTATCTGTTACCTTCTAATGAGGTCTTACGGTCTTTAAAAATCAGGTAAAATAAATTCAAAAATTTATGATTCTAGTTTCATGGTACATTCAACCTGGTGTTTAAAAAGATCCGAGACACTGAAAAGATTAAGAACCCTAGCAACATATGAAGAAGCTTTATCTCATTATTCTAACTAACTAATCTTATTTCCTGACAACTAAAACTTTTCCAGTTAATTTGTCACATTCTTGTACTATAAAACAATAATTCATAGATATAATTGCGAGTTCATAATTCAGGTATTCCTTGTTTAAATTCGACCATTTTTCCCAACCACCGAATAACAAAATAAAATCGTGACTAAACATTTCGCGACAAAGAAATTATAAAAGATTATTACACAAGAAATTAAATTAAACGAAAGCGGCATAATTTTTGTTTTAATCAATCATTTCACATTCCTTCATAATTACTATATAAACGATATTAATTAATATTTTCTCTCAGAAATCTCGACAGATATTTCATGAAATTCTTTTTCACAGTTGTAAAATTGAAATCAGATCGCAAGGAAAAAAACTAATATCAAGCTTAATAGAATTAAAAATGCTAAAATTATTATTTTATTACAAATCCCAAGAAAAACTGTCAATCTGATGCAATTTATTGAAATAGAAAATATCATTTATATTTTATAAATATTATCAAAGCTGTATTTGATATTTAAATTGCAATTGAAAAATGGTAAATTTTTGTTTTAATTTGTTTTTTCTTACGATATTTTTTATGAAATTCTTATGTACACTTGATATTTATCTCACAATGATCAGAAAATTCTTTAGTGCTCTTTATACGAACTCCACGGGACAAACTTTCGTGACGAAGAAAATAATACAAATAAATTGATAAATAAATATTTCTTTAAAATTTACATTATCAGTATATTTAAACACATAATTTAAACCCCTTCCATTCCATTACTATTATATTTAGCAGTCATTAATTTTTAATTTTTGGAAAAGTAAATAGAATTTAGTTTAAATTTCAAAAGATATTAGTAGTAGTTTTTATTTTATTATATTATTATTATTATTATTATTATTATTATTATTATTATTATTATTATTATTATTATTATTATTATTATTATTATTATTATTATTATTATTATTATTATTATTATTATTATTATTATTATTATTATTATTATTATTATTATTATTATTATTATTATTATTATTATTATTATAAATAACAAAAAACATCGAAAAAGTATTTTATTATGACTTCAATGTGAAAAATGTTCACTATGTTGTAGACAAGACTTGAAACGTTTTCTTATTTCAAAATATTTGTGACCAATTTAAACGTTTCAAAAATTTCCCTTACTCCCTTCATCATCATTACCGATTTTATATATATATATATATATATATCTGCTGACAGAAGTATTTCATTCTTTTGCCATTGGTTCTGGAAGTGAGTTGAGTAATCTTTTTCTTTATCTACCTAATCGTTTTTTACACATTTTCTGACATTCTCGGAAATGTAACATTAATTTTATATTCAAAAACAATTATATTGCATTTTTCAGTAATCAATAAATTAATTATATAAATTAAAGACATCCTTAAAAACATTTTTAAATGTAATCAGCTGTAAATAAATTAAAACAAACAAATCCATTTCACAAATCGCCAAACGAATTTATTTCAAGTCTTAAAATTTATAATTAAATTATAAACTTGCTAAATCTGATGTTGAAATTAAACAAAAAATAAAATGATAATTTTTACAATAATTAGGGACATGAATCGAATTTCCCAGAATTTGTATTATTTTTTTAAAATTGATAAATTAAATGTAACAGCTGTGGAAATTGAATTAAAACAAAATATTAGATTTCCACCCAACAGACAAGTTGTGTAAAATCTTCAGAATAATTCCCATTTGAACTGGGTTACAATATAGTTTTCATGACAATTTTGCAATTCAGGCCTTGATTGACCGAATTATGATACAAGTTTTGTTGCATTTTCCCTGTTGACAGTGAAATTATTTTTCATATTTGTAAATTATTTTGTTAGAACTAGAGGCAAACAATTATTTTTTTATTTACTTCTAGCAACAATCGAATTTAAAAATGGTTATTTAAAAATTATGCAAATAATTAAAAAGAATAAATCTAAAATGTTAATCTAAAAGGTTTATTAAAAAAATATGAATAAATATTTCCAAAATAACTAAAAAAGATAATAAATTAAATTATAATCAAGACGTGATGGAAAAAGTCGAAAAAAAAATAAAGAATTACTATAATAACAATAATAATAATAATAATAATAATGAAGTAAAATATTTTTTTACAGATGTCTAACATTAAAATTATATAAACATTACAAGATTTGTGATACTCAGTGCAAATTCCAATAGTAGACTAGTTTCAAGCTTTTGGCTCTCATCAGTACTATGCAGGAGACGCGAAGATTTCTCTTCGCGCCAGGTAAGTATACAATATTGCTGATTCAACTCTATTGCAACTCTATTGCAACTCTATAATAATAATAATAATAATAATAATAATAATAATAATAATAATAATAATAATAATAATAATAATAATAATAATAATAATAATAATAATAATAATAATAATAATAATAATAATAATAATAATAATAATAATAATAATAATAATAATAATAATAATAATAATAATAATAATAATAATAATAATAATAATAATAAAATAATAATAATAATAATAATAATAATAATAATAATAATAATAATAATAATAATAATATTAATAATAATAATAATAATAATAATTACAATTCATATAAACTAATTTGAAAAATTTTATTTTCACAAATAGAATATAATTTGTTCGGTTGATTATATTTGCTTGAAACCAAACCAACAAATAATTAATTATGTATTAAAAATATAATTTTTTTCAGTTTAAGTAAAACAAAAATAAAAGTTGTAGTAAATTAAATAAAACAAACTTCATTTAACACTCTCAAATAATAATTGCAATTTTAATTGAAATCCTACACTAGAAATAATGTTACATTTTCCATTTAGATGAAGAAAACTACATGAAATGACAAATTGATATTGGATACATTTAATTTAAATATTATATATTCAAACAAAAAATAAACATTACACTAAATATTTGGACAAATTTCAATGTGATTTTGGTTTAAAGTGCTGTAAATTCTAAGCTATTTTGGACCATATTTACTAAATCCGTCTCAAAACTTTGCATTTTTACTTATAAGAAATAATAAACTTATTAAAAGTGGTTTGTTTTCTAATATTCAGACATAGATTCCCATAAGATTTGCAAATGATTTATATATAGTTTTATCTTCACAAACGGGATTAATGAGTTCATCAATTAGGGGTCGCTCAAATTTCAATTTGAAGTGATTATTAAAAAGGTTTAGTTATATTATAGAAAAATGATACAGTTACTCCAAGAAAGAACATCAATTAGAGACGTAATAAGGTAGAAAAGAAAAGATAATTTAACGATAGAAATCAAATTGAAACAATTGACATATACATAAATATGAAATTAGGAAAGAAATGCTTAAGTTTTTGCAAAAATTTCGATTAACTTCAAACTTATGCAAACTTATTAGGTGAAGTAAGATAGATATTTAGAAAAAAATGTAATATAGCTGAAAACAAATCGATTGAGGTATTTGATATAATTGTTGGAGTTACACAAAAGACTATAAAATAAAATGGAAAAAATGTTAATTGTTAAAATATAATTAATTAAATATTCAAAAATGAAAAAAGTCAAATGAATTTTGGGATATGAAGGCGGTGGGAGTGGTAACCGGTGTGAAATGAAAAGTTGAAGACGTATGATAAAGAATTGCTGATAATTTCTATTTATACCAATGTTTCCCGGCCTTCTTTATACCATGCCCCAACGTAGTATTTTCAAAAGTCATATGCCCCACCGGATCCTTTTAAGTAGCTGTCAAACGTCGATAATCAGTATTGCCAGTATGCAAAAATAACGATCGATGAAATTGTTGTATGCACGTTGTTATATTTAGTCTTAAATGAACATATTATATTAAAAAATATATGTGTGAAATAGTTGATAATTGGTGACGTGTCCAACCTCTGAAGCGTGCTACCCCGCTGTGGGATTTATTAAATCAAAAGAAACTTGGCAGATTATTTGATGAAAATTCAACAATGTATTTATTAAAACACATTTTAGAAATTTTCAGACGATTTCATATAAATTTCACCCATCCAAAACTTAAAAAAACTACTTAACACGAGATTTACGGGTAAGAATAGGCGTAAAAATAGGTGTACCTAATTCGATATGGGAAATGAGGGAGTCGGTAGAAGAGAGTAATTAATATTTAACTATATTTCATGACGTATCTAAAAGCCAACATTTGTATTCAAAAAATAATAAATCAATATTATATATATGTAGCAATAGAATGTTAAATGAGTCGAATTAGCTCAGTCCGTAAATCTAGTGTTAATAAAACTATTATATTTTTTGTTTAAGCAACTTTTTTCTTTGAAAATAATTAAAAATTTAACATAGCATATATCAAAACAATAAAAACTAGTTAAGTCTTTTGAATTATAATATTTTATTTAAATTGTAACATTTTCAAAAAATTCTCTAAAATATTTTTAATCTTGTATTTTTATTTTTCGAATAATTATGAAAATTATTGTATATTATGCTATTTTTATATTATATATAAAGACATTACTGAAAAATAAATTTTATTTTGTTTAAGTCACTTAAATAGTGCATTAAAACAAATTAGAAAAATATTATTTCATAAATAATATATCTTAAATCTTTCTCTTATATCTTTTAATTAAAAAAATAATTTCTACCAATATCAATAAATTATTAATAATTAATTAATTATTAATTAATTATTTAATTTGTCAATCAAATCGATATTAAAATTTTCAATTCAGATTTATGATGAAAAATTATCATGAAAAATTAGTTATGATGATTTTATTAATTTCAATTTTTTTTTCGAAATTAATAGTAAAATGCCATTTATGTAATTCGACTCAGATTCTTTCTTTGAGAAACAAAAGATGGAAATTTATTCTAATCTCTTAGCAAATTCAATGAACAATGGCTGAGACAAATGAAGCAATATTACATCATTCAATGAGATTAAGCCAGTCAAGATTGAGTAATTATATTTTTCTTTCAAAGGACCTTAATCAAGTTATGCCAAAAGTTGATTGAAGTTATTATGAGCTTCTAATGTCTAGTAATAATAATTCAATTTGTGGAAATTTATTATTAATTTAATTTATGTATGTAAAAAGTGAATTTATGTCGATTTGATAACGATAATAAAAAATATATTAATAATAATATTATTATTAATTGTAATAATAATAATAATAATAATAATAATAATAATAATAATAATAATAATAATAATAATAATAATAATAATATGAATAAGAATAAGAATAGCAATAATAGTGAAAAGTAAAAATCAAAATTATGATGATTTCATTCCAATTTATTTAAACAATTTATATTATAGAAAAACAGCAACTTACATATATGTATATTTGCAACTATTTGTACATAATATTATTAGTTTAAAAAGTTATTAGAAAAAAAATATTTTTAATAAATAAATTTAATGAATTTTGAGGACAGTTTGAAGCTACAGATGGAAGGTAAGCATATTATAATCAAACATTTCCATGTTGTTCTAGATATGACTGTGTATTGCCATGCTAGGATGATGGGGTCTTTTGATGATTGTTCCTTTGCTTTCCAAATTTATTAAATATGGTCACAAAAATTGACTTGTCAACATCCATTGTCTTTGCACAATTGGTCCTGGTGGTTGGAAAAAATTATTTTTTCTCTTAACATTTTATTTGGCTTCATATCGATCAATGAAATTATAAAAGAAAAACAAACAAATCAAAATTAAACAAAAAATAAATAATTTTACTGAAAATAATAAACTATATTAGTTCTTAATTAATTACTATTTTTTATAATTTTCTAAATTTTCATTATTATAACAATTATTTATAATATTTTTAAAAAATTTCAAACATAATTCATTAACTATTATATTTAGACATTAAATATTAAAATTCAGACTAACAAATTTTTAATTAACCTAAGTAAATCTTGAACATAAATAAAATAAATATTTAATTTTTTATTATTTATGACAAAGGCGTAGCCAATGGTAATAAAAAACTAAGATAAAAATTGATATTTAAATTAATTTTGAGAAAACCTAAATAATATTTAGATGCGAATTTATTAACTTTTCACAATTTATTTTCTGCAGTTTTCCATAAAAATGATCCAATGAAAAAAATTCAAATTTTAATTTAAGATCAGCTCGAGATTTATTTATTTATTTTATATATATTTAATATTTATTACTTATAACTTATATTTTAGTATTAAATAAAATGGGAAAATTATTTACGAACTTATATTTTATTGATACGATTGACTGTCAATTTGGGATAATCTAAAGGACTCAACACTCAAAATTGACTTAAATTTACCCCTTTACTGAAAGATTTTTTAAATTAGTGAAATAAGAACATTTAAACTTAGTTTACAATTTCTTTAAATTTGAAGACTCTGTTAGTTATAATTAAAAAAGGATTTATGATTATATATCACCGATGGATTTCTTAAAAGGTTATAAAAACCATTCGTGACCTATAATTTAGAGCACCTGTTATCAATCAATTATACATAATTTCCAAATTAAATCTGCTATAAACAGAAAAAATACATACATTACTCAATCCATGCACACATTTATATTAGTGGCCTTCCATAAAAACCATGTAAAAGTTAAACACACTCGCTTGTGCGGAATAAACTTATTGATAATATAAATTTGCGAACCAATAGATGAGTCATCATTTGTCAGAAATATTATTTTTCAAATTATGAATTTACAAAATATTTTTAATTTTTTACAATTTAAAGTAAGTGGTGATAATTATTAACTTAAACTTTCGGTTTTTATATTATTCGCCACATATTTTCATTTTATTTATACATTTTTAGGAAATTCTGTGAATATTCACAAAATAGTTCTTAATATTTTTCATTAATATTTCTCTCCAAATTTGTAAATCATAGAGCTAAAAAAACTTTATGGTAATCATAATAACCGTTGAAATTTGTCATTTTTTAAAATTTCTTTAGTTACTATTTTATCGAGTTTCTAGTATTAATTTCTACATATCATAAGTTTACATGCATTTTTTATATGTAGGTTTGTAAGTTAAATTAATTTGTTTTGTCGGTTTCTCAATTTCTAAATAAATGATTTTATTCCATGATATATTGAAATGTTGCAATCAAGTACGTTTTTTGAATAATATAAGCTCATTGGTTGTTTTTAATATCTAAACACATAATTTCTTATATAATAATTCACTTGAAAAAGGCAGTGCCGAAAATTCTTGAGTATCAACTAACATCGATAAATTACTGATTTATAGTCTTCTAGTTCTCTTTTTAATAAATTTAATGGTAAAAATAATCAGTGGTGAAATTGGAAAAAAAGTTCTTATTATCCTTTTTGAGTAAAAACTCGAAAAAACTTTGCTGTACAAAAGTGAAAGGAAATGGAAATTATTATAAAGTCATAATTAAAATTATATTAAAATATTTATTTATTATTATTATTATTATTATTATTATTATTATTATTATTATTATTATTATTATTATTATTATTATTATTATTATTATTATTATTATTATTATTATTATTATTATTATTATTATTATTATTATTATTATTATTATTATTATTATTATTATTAATAAATATAGCATTTTCAATTTCTAAAAATAATTTAGGTTATTCTTTCTTTTTGATTTTTCCATTTTATCTTTTTTGATACAATAATCAAATAAATTAACTAAATAAATTTAAATGACTTTTTACCTTTATATGGATGATGTGCATATTTATAATTATTTGTCAAAATTAGATAGACTTATCAACATTATAATTAAATTTTAGTTAATGTATAATAAAATCTACATATTTACCTTTAGAATTGAATTCATTTATTGGGTTGTTTGTGAGGTTTGGATAAGGAATCATTCTGGAGACATCACACTAAATGTACATTTTTTATCGATAATAATAATAATAATAATAATAATAATAATAATAATAATAATAATAATAATAATAATAATAATAATAATAATAATAATAATAATAATAATAATAATAATAATAATAATAATAATAATAACAATAATAATAATAATAAACGTCATTCAAACATAACTTATACCATAAATTTTGACAGGTTCATATTAATATTAGTGTTCCTGGAAAAACAAGAATTGCAATTGGTATAAAAGAAAAGGTTCTCAACACATTCTTACAAGTGATTGACGCAGATATTATTAATATTATTTCTAATTTAATACTAATATATTTACTTATGAATTTTTTTTTCAAAAATGATCTATACATGTATTCATTTTTAAATTGACAAAGTTTTTTGATGTGATTAATTTCTTCATAGCTCTACCATATCTCTGAATGTTTTCTGTTGACAACTCCTTAGCTTCGTAACATCAAGGGAAATGACATAACACATTATGAGTTCCTAAATCATTACCAATTAGATTGAATGAGGAATTACAAAGTAATGGGCTGTTTCTTTTTCAATAAATAGGCAAATAAAGCTCATTTTCAAAGAACGTTTCTTAAATTCTTTTATTGATGTTTTTATTCTCATTAGACATGGTTTCATCATTGTCTTTTTTCACAAATCAGAAATTAAGCTAAAGCCATATGGAACATCACTGATTAACTCAAGAGACTGAGAGAAGAAATTAAAAATTATACAGGACTATGTTTAAATGCCAATGAGACCTTTACCCCTTTGCTTAGGGGATTTGAACCAGTAGAGGTTTCTAAATATGTTCACAAATTTATATTTATATAAATATATTCATTGTATTATAATGCTTGCAACTGCAAATTGGCTTAACAGAAATTCATAACTAACTATTTAAGCCATATTCAGCAAAGTTTGTTCATAATATTAAATATTTCGACATAAAATATGGCCTGATCACCCAATTACAAAAATTACCAAGTATTTCGCTCTCTGCTTTCTTTTAGATTTAATCTTTAATGACATAAAATAATTCAAAAAAATTATATAAATCAAAACATTTTTTAAAAATATAATTCGAGATAAAATAAAAGTTTTAATATTAGAATCTGAATAAATCTATACAATAATAATAATAATAATAATAATAATAATAATAATAATAATAATAATAATAATAATAATAATAATAATAATAATAATAATAATAATAATAATAATAATAATAATAATAATAATAATAATAATAATAATAATAATAATAATAATAATAATAATAATAATAATAATAATATAAATTATAATAATTGTACTGACAAATGTAAAATTAATAATTAAGCTCAAATATTGGATGTGAAATGAAACTTTGTGACGGTACCGATAATTAAATACACTGATTATCTTCATACACATCCCAGATCCAACAATGTTGGGAAATTTCAATTACTACAACTAATTAGCAACTAATTCAAACAACTCACCGGTTGATTGGTCTTATGACTAGTATAATTAGTTCCAGCTTTCTCTGTGTAGCGATGCCCATTGGCTGGTCCTGAAAAAACAAACAAAAAATCATCAAATTTTAAATTATAACATCTGGAATTAATTCCAAAATTTATTTTTCTGAAAATCTTTTAATTAATTTTTCTTCTTAAAATGATGACTAGTGAATTTTTTAGGAATGGGGAAAAATAGAAATAAATTTATATTAATTTCCATTTCATGGTCTTGTTTGTCAGTAGTATCTGTACGGATATGGGGGAATTGTTTTAATTAAAACCGTTGAATGAAAAACGTTGAATTGTTAAAGACTTGTAGGTAATTGGATACTTGAATCGCAATTACAAACTAGACAGAACGTGCTAACATAAAACATAAATCTTCAAACGCGATTTCTGATGTAGAAAAACAAACAAATTAATTTTTAGATGAATACTGATTTTATTATCCAGTTATCAAGCGAACGAAACTAAAGGGGAGAATACTGATATTTTTCCTTATGTGAACAAGGAGTAATTTGATTATTATTCTAATACAATTTATTAATATCAACATTTGTATTATTATTATTATTATTATTATTATTATTATTATTATTATTATTATTATTATTATTATTATTATTATTATTATTATTATTATTATTATTATTATTATTATTATTATTATTATTATTATTATTATTATTATTATTATCATTATTATTATTATTATTATTATTATTATTATTATTATTATTATTATTATTATTATCATTATTATTATTATTATTATTATTATTATTATTATTATTATTATTATTATTATTATTATTATTATTATTATTATTATTATTATTATTATTATTATTATTATTATTATTATTATTATTATTATTATTATTATTATTATTATTATTATTATTATGAAAAAAATAAGCATTTACAGTGAGTTTTACTCGCTGATTATATTTATTAGAATACAATACTTTTCAATCTGAAACGAAATTTAGCTGATGTTGTAATCTTTCTAAGTGAATAAAATTACAAATATTTCTATATATAACTTTTAAAAAATAATTTTTACATTTAAAATTTAAAATTTTTTACTATTACTTATTACAAATTTAAAATTATCCAAGCATATTAATTATAATAATTCCTAGTGATTTGATGGCAGTAAAACACATCTCGAATTTGTTTCGCTTTTTTTCCTACTTGTCATTTTTATTTTGTTCTATTTTATTATTTTCTAGAGAATAGAATGAAAAATTAAGTTAAAATTAATCCAATTTTGCAAATTTTATCAAAACAGAAAAATAAATTCCTAAAAGTTTTGTCCAGCAAATAAAATGAACTACTTTACTTTATTCAGAACCGTTGAAAATACATTAAATTAATTTTATTGCAAATCCATTGGAATGGAGCTTCAAAAGTTTTTCCTTGGAATTTATTATTATTTTCACTTACAAAAGTGAAATAAAAATTAAATTCCATTTGAAACTAAAAACTTTAAATAAAATTTTTTCTGTTTTAAATGTCTTTTGTTATCTGTAATCCAAATTTAAATTAAAATAAATAAAATTCAAAAGAAACAAATCAAAGGTAAACAAAAGAAAAATGATTTTACTGATAATTCATTAAATCCAAAAACAATAAACATGTACTAACAACCAAATGTTTATTTGTAATAGAAGTAATGCCACATATATTGAAGGGACTGTCAGTATTCTCAGTTCACCATTTAGTGAAAACAGTAATAGAAATAACCATAATAAACATACAAAATGCATCATTGACGTGTATTTGAGATTGTTTAATTCAGGGGTGGGCAAACTACGGCCCGCGGGCCGCATGCGGCCCGTATGCATGTACATGTGGCGATCCTTTGCGAAATTAATTTTCTTTGTTTGGAGCTTAGACTTGCAGTTTTGCCTATATTTTTGAAATGTATTTCTTATTGCTTTGATTCGAATTTATGGATATTTAATTGATTTTATGGCTCCAGAATATTATTAATTACTGGGCATTACTAGTTAACATTGAAACTGCTTTTCCGTTCAACCAGAAGAGGCTTTTATTTACAATTTACATTTTGAAAGGCTTTGTAAAAATTGTAATTTTAAAGCGAATAGACTTTGAATTACCCATGAGTGTTGCTAAAAAAAGAAAGATTGAAGACGAATGTCGTGTTTTTAATGTCGAATGGACTGCTAAATACTGCTTCACGAGCGTTGGGAGCAAAGCAGTTTGCTTGCTGTGCCGTGAGTGTGTGAGCGTCTTTAAAGAGTACAACTTGAAAAGACACTACGAAACAAGACATTTGGATTTCGGGCGCAATTTAACAAACGAAGACCAGTTTGATGCTGTCCCATAAGATTGTAAAACGTAACAAGCCCTTTTCTGACGGCGAGTTCATTAAGTTCATTAAATTCACAAAATATATATGCGGCCCCCGATAACAATCAAGTATTCTATGTGGCCCTTTATAGAAAAAGTTTGCCCACCCCTGGTTTAATTCATTTTATTTCATTATGTAATTACAAGGGATTGTAAATTTACCGATTTTTTCATTTACCGGTAAATCGGTATATGAAAATAAAATTAACGATTTACCGTTAAATTACAGGGAAATTTTTTATACTAAAAGATAAAATAAAGTTGACAAAAGAACAAGTTTAAATTTCCATTTCACGATTTTTATTTCAAAAATATAAAATATGAAAAATATAGATTAATGTATTACTATAAATCTAAACAAACTGTAATAATATTGTTGGGTTTTATTAATTCAAGTCGGTAACCTACCTCTGACTCCACGTGTCCTTTTAGTCGTAAATAACGAAACAATAAACTACCCAACGTATATTTGGATCACAAATCTCTCACAATCCAACGATGGTATCCAAATCAGGATGATTTAACTGAATCTGACTATCAACAACAATAATCGAAAGTTGCTTTATTGGTGATATGAAAAATATCGTAGTTTTCCTGATTCGAAAAGACCAAATTAGGGTCTGTCAAATATTGCAGAATATCTCCTTCTCTCCTTTATGCTGCATATTAAGGATTTTTTTTAATTCAGTGCTTAAAAAATTATTTTGTTTAGACAATTCATTCAACATAAATTTTAACGTTACATCGGCCACATATAAATTAGTATTTTCTTTAGATAGGGTTTACACAGCTAGCTTGATGGGTTGCAAACTTGTGATTATATGTGATAGTAATTTTAATTCTTTGTCATTGAAATCAAACTCCAATTTTAAATCAATCAAACTTTTTCGGACAGCATCTTTATGTAATAAAAATCTCTCCAAAATATTCAATAAACTATTCCACCTAGTGTTTTGCAATCTTAAATTAAACATAGCTCTTTCCCAATGATTTCTTTACCATATTTTTGTAATAAATTATTTTTGGTTGCCGATTTTCTATAAATTCTTACTATATACCGTATTTTTGTTATTAAACAATTTATTTCAGTTTTTTGAAGAACACGTTGAAAAGATTCAGTTGCTTCTTGATATATATAAAAATAATCATATTCACTATCGAAAATATCAGAATAAATTTCAGAATAAAAATTTCTATCAAGGATTTTTAATTTACCGAATTTACCGGTAAATTTACCGAGCGTTTTTTTGCCAATTTACCGGTAAACCGGTTTACTGGTATACAATCCCTACTAATTACTAATAAACCAATAAGTATGATAATTTTTACTGAATTTGTATTATTCGTGATGGTTACAGTTCAGTTAGAATATATTTTAAAAAATTCATTTACTTTCTAGACTTCTTGACCTACGAATCTCTTCAGCCGTCCCACTTTGACATCAAATGTTTACATGGATAATTAAACTAAGAAGATTGTACCACCCAACAAAACGACATTTATTATTTAGAAAAAGAACAAACCAAAAGTTTCGATAATCAAAGTAATCAGATTTAGAAAGTCCAGAATAAAAGGTCGTTAAAACATGCGCCAGTTTTAGATTACTTTTTAAAACGAAAATTTTAAAATTATTACTGAAACCATAAAAAGTGAAGTCTAAACCAGTAATTAAACAAAATTTTATTTTAAATTAATAAACCTAAATGAAATAAACATAATAAAAACACAGCCAAAATCCACCGCCGCGGCAAATCCATGCATAGCCTGATTCTGTCTGAGCCAGTTAAATTTCCATTCGACCAAAAAAAAAAGTAAAAAAATATTTTAAGTTTTAAATTAATTTCTGAACACCCTTTGAAATTCCTGAATAACAAATTTCTTTGCCAAAATTTAAAGAAAAGAAAAATTAGAATTGTAAATTCCAACGTGATTGGCACTTTAATTATCTGATTTTATTATTTTTTCGTTTTAAATGAGAACTTTATATTTTTAATTTTTTTTTATTTCAATTTTTTTCTACAATTTTACATTTAAACAAATTTCTACAAAATTTTTAAAAATTTTTAACAAGATTGAGAATGATAATCAGTTGGGCGGTTTTTTGAAATGTCGACACAAATTTTATTATGAAAATTCTGATTGATTAATTTTCACATATTTTTATGTAAATTAGTGAAAAATAATTTATTGTCTATCAAAATTTACATTTCGATAAGTGTTTCTAAACTTTTTCCTTCTTTCGACCTCATTCTAGATCCCAAATTTCCTCAATGGCCCTCCATAAAGTCACTCAGAGTTAATACATTTTAAATTAAATTTCGAAATGAAATAATACATTTAATTACAAATAGTATTTAAAATTATTTTACTAATCATTATGTATAATTAAGTAAAATAATTTTACAATATAATATAAAAATAAAAATGTCATTTAAATTTATATTTTTTAGACTATTGATTAAAAAAGACAGTTGATAATGGCCAATAGTCTAAAAATGAAATGTATATAATGGAAATCTGAAGCAAATCGATAGTGAACAAAAATAAAAGATTTTCATAAAAAGTGAGGTTTAAAGAAATCTTTGACAGTAATAAGTACTCAATTCGACTCCTTGTATCCCTTATTAAGACTTATTACACTATTAAGAGACCCAACAATATTCAAAGTTTATTGAGTAACACAAAAAACTTACACTTATAGTCACAGATCACAATTATACTATTTACAATTTTTACACAACTGATGAAATTCACAATTGTATCCAATTTTATGATAAGTCGCTCCATAGATGACTATTATAAGTTGGATCGGATTGCTAAATAGCAAACTTTATTCTCTTTAAAACGGAATAAAAAGGCTTGAAGAGGGCTTGAAAAATTCATGAATATCAAAATAACATCGATATTTTTACTGATTAATAGTCAATTTTTTAATAAATATAATGTCAATTAAAGAATATTTATTATTATTTCTCGTATTTTTATAAATTTAAAAGGAAATGTTAAAATTTATTCTTTCTAAACCTAAAAATTTAATCTGAAAATCTGTAAATTTTACAATAATTTTTAAATTATAATTTTCAAATATTTAGTTTAAAATATATTCAAATTTCATTATAAAAATTTATTGAATTTTAAAAATAAATTAAAAAAGTAAAACTAAGTTTAATTTAATTATAATATTAATCAAATAAATTTTGAAAAATATTTTTCATTTTTAATACTTTTATTAGCGAAGATTTTGTTTTAATTTTTGAACATGAATTTGTTCAAACAAATGAAATTCAAAACGAAATATCACAAGCTTAAATTTGTTTTAATAAAATTATTTCAAAAATGTATTGATTCATTTTTTCCCATTTACTTTCATCAGCAAAGAAATGAAATAGAAAATTAAGGAATATTCACAAACAAAAAAAAAGAATTTTAAAAAATGTTGAATTTAAAAAACTAAAAAAAACTGAAAAAATTGTTTGAATTTATAATAATGTGTAAATAAATTTTGAAATTACGATATATTTACCTAATTTATTCGCAAAAAAATAATAAAATAATTTATTCATATTTAATTATTTAAGTCCCGTCATGGAAGTCGTTTTTTTTTCAATGAAAATATTATTCAGGTGCTTACAGTCAAGAAAATAAAAATCATAGAGATCAATAACAAATGTTGTCCTACGATATTTAATGAAATCCTTTTTTGGAAAGCCATTAGGTAAACTGGAATTATAAATGTTTTTTTTTGTTTACAAACATTTTCAACTAAATCTCAAAAAGTCACAAATATCAAAAATTATTTAAAATAGAAATAAATACTTTAACGAATGCTTTACACCGTATTTACGCAAAAATAGGATTTTCGACTCTCGACAACAAGATAAAAAATAAATGATTAAATTTGGAAAATATTGAGGATAATCTCAGAATTATTGTTTGAATTAAAGTAGAAAACATTTTCATTCACATATTTCACATTGATTATCATTATCTTTTAGCTTTTTAATAAATACTATGGAAAAGAAGTCGGAGGTGAAATTTGAAAAAAAAGTTCTTATAATAATTTAATTTTATTATGATTATAAATATTTCAAATTTCCAAAGAGAACAGATCAAAGGAGAACATACAAATAAAGGATTTTACTCATTTATCTATATTAAATATTAGTAATTAAAGGTTTTAATGGAATTATTTTTCTTTTTCATTTATATAGAAATGCATTTTCCAACTTTTCTATGTAGGTATGTACCGAAAAGGTTTTTCCTTATGAAAATGTGACACAAGAGTAAAAAGATTGAGAAACACTGATTTATGCTAATATTTATTTATGTGAATCTACATAGCACATTTACATTGTCAATTCGACATGTATTTTAACGTACATTAAGTAAGATAAATACACTTCGACCCGAGTAGACTGGTATAGACAAACCATTCAATGAAAACGAACAATAGATCGTTTATTTATTGTGTTACTCTTATATGTGTATATTATAAATTTTAATTATAATGTTCAGGCCCAGAATATATCTGAAATTTAAGTATATTGATATATTTAAGTACTTTTGTTTAAAATAACTCAGAGTGTGGCCAAAGTCTTAAATGGTCTGTTATATTTCTGTTTCACATTTGAGAATTTTATTTATTATTTTTATTATAACTTCTAAGTTTAATCAACAACATGACATTTCTATTTCAGTATAATATAGAAATCAAATGATTATGGAATGAAGAAAGAATAAATTCAATTTTACGGATATATTTAAAATTAAAGATTTTACAATTACTTTTAAATTTTAATCGACAACATGATATTTTTATTTTACTGCCAACTGAAAGTCGACTTGAATTGTCCAGTTTAATCAATTATTTCATTTCAAAAGGATACAGTATGTTAAATATAGAAAAGTGCAAATAAATAAATATTAAAAAAAAACTTATAACTTCAAATGAATAATTTTAAAAAGTATTAATTCATATTACTTTTATTTATTCTTGAGTGGAGAAACTACACATTCGATAAAAACCCCTACAAGATCATTCATATGTCCTCTATGACTAACCTTTGACTAAGGAATCATTACCCTCTAATTCTTATATTCATTGCCGTCAAAGTCAGTTTTGCAAAAGTCTTACTAAATTGACAAAGTCCTATAATATTGTAGTATATTTGTTCTGAAAATAGTCTTATAAAGTAATTTGGTGTTAATAATAATAATAATAGTAATATTATAAGAACTTTTTTTATTTACACCACTGATTTCTTTTCAATTGACATTGTATTTATTAAAAAGCTTGACTGTGTAAATATATCAGAAATTCATAGTCAAGCTTTCTTAATAAATAATAATAATAGTAATAATAATAATTATAATAAAACAATAAAATGATAATTTAAGCCTTTTGCTGCAAATAATGTATTTAATGAAAGAATTTTCGACTATACGATAGTCCTTGTCAATCTCCTGGAATCTAGCAATGTTCTTCCCCAAAATACCTTTCAATCTTTCTTTTATTTCCTTTCTCTTAATTCTCATTGGTTGTAAATATAATGAATTGTTTTACTAAAAACTTTTAAAATTTTTTACATTTAAAATTTCAAAATGACACAAACTAAAAATTTTTAAATTTTTTACAGCTTCTATAATTAGCTTCTAGAAGCCTAATAAAATATTTGAAAATATTTTAAATAAAGCCTCCAATAACTACTTATATATGCTATTTAAATATTTCAATAAATGTGTCAATTTTGATTTTCAAACCCTATTTTTTAAAATCAAAATTGACACATTTATTGAAATATTTAAATAGCATATATAAGTAGTTATTGGAGGCTTTATTTAAAATATTTTCAAATATTTTATTAGGCTTCTAGAAGCTAATTATAGAAGCTGTAAAAAAATTTAAAAATTTTTAGTTTGTGTCATTTTGAAATTTTAAATGTAAAAAATTTTAAAAGTTTTTAGTAAAACAATTCATTATATTTACAACCAATGAGAATTAAGAGAAAGGAAATAAAAGAAAGATTGAAAGGTATTTTGGGGAAGAACATTGCTAGATTCCAGGAGATTGACAAGGACTATCGTATAGTCGAAAATTCTTTCATTAAATACATTATTTGCAGCAAAAGGCTTAAATTATCATTTTATTGTTTTAAATAATAAATGCTGCTACCAAGCAATCATCATTTTATACTAATAATTATAATAATAATTCTATTGAAGCATTTAAACAATTTAAAAATATATGATTTCCAAATTTGGTTACTTTTACCATGACTTTTAGACAAAAATTCAAAAGTGAAGAACTTAAATTTATTTAAACGAAGACTTTATTATTTAATATAGTATAACAGTTATAAAAGAAATACTTGATAAGATAGGATAAATTATGCATCATCCAATATTCAGATAAGATTAATACTAAAATTAAAACTTGTTTAATATTTTTAATTTTTTAATGTTTATTAATTACATAATACAAATATAATTTGAAACAAAAATAAAAAAGACAGTCTTTCTATAATGAAATTAGATAAATAAGATCCTTTTAATGTGAGATACAGGGTGATTCATAACTCTCCGTCTCTGTTATTGCTAATGTTCTCCTTCGATATTATTTGTGAGCCTGGCACATATTCGTGAAAGCCACACCTAGTTATGTGACGTCAGCTTTTGTGATTTTCGGATGATTGGGGTCACTGTATATGCAAGTCACTCACTTTTTCTGGTAATAATTCTTCGCGTGGATTAAGTAACGAAAATTCGTTCTCCTAATGGGTTCACATGAACCTCAAATTTCTGACTAGTGCAGCCATTATTTACGATAGCACAGCTAGAGGGACTATGAAGAAATATACAAGCGGAAAGCACCTGATCAAACAACAGTTCAATATTGGAAAGCCCAACTATGGACAGAAGGTAGCTCACAACATAGAGATAAAACAGGAAGATCATCAGATGAGAATCTCAAGAATGAAGTAAATGATTTACTATGTCTTAGAACACAACGAAACCACAAAACAGAGACGAACGGCAGTTTACAACAGTTTACAAAATATCAACTAGTCCATGAAATCATCGACGAAGATTTTGATAGAAGATTGTGATTTTCTGAATAGATTTTTGCCCAACACAATTTCCACTCATTTGCAAGAAATATATTTCCCGATGAATGCACCTTTAACCTAAATAGATCGGTAAATCGACATAATATAGTAAATTATTAAAGAGAAAATTAATATCTTGTATAATATTACTTTGTAAGTTACATGGATTTCAAGTATTCCGATAATTTGTTTAAATAAATAGATGCTCTTTTCTTCAATTTACGGTGTTTTATTCCTTTACAAACAGAGACAAGGACTTATGAATTACCCTGTACATTGACAAAAATAAGATTTTATTTTATTTTCCTGATTAATTTATTAAAACAAACAATGGAAATAAATACAAAAGAAACAATCTTACCAAATAACGAAAATCTCTCCTTTCTGAAATAGATAAATGATAAAACGGCGACAACTGCAAAGAATATGATCATCACCAAAACGACCATAATCATCAGAATTATGATATTCATTTGTTTTCTCTTTTGTTGTCCATTAGAACTTTGATAACCAGATTCGTCTATTTTATTTTTCATTTCATTATTATTCTGATTTTCCCAGAACTCATTTCCTTTTCTCGATGCTTCAGCTTGATTATCCGTAACATAGACAAATAATCGGGTGTATTCTTTCAAAGACGGATTTCCCAAATCGTAAGCCTGGACATTTATCGTATGAGTGTGTTTGAAGTTCCTATTCGGTTGTCCCAAAGATTTCTCTAAAATAATTTCTCCAGTCTTATCAATTGAAAAATAGTTTGATTTAGTTTGACATTTAAACTGAACAGTGCCGTTTTCTTTGAGATCTTTATCTTCGGCTTTCAGCATACCAATAGTTGTTTTGACTGACGTATCAACTGTGATGTTGATGAAATTTTCCTTTTCATTGGGAAAGAGAAATACAGGTTTATTGTCGTTAATATCCATCAAATGAATCGTGATCTGAACGGATGTCGACTGGGGCCTTTCTCCTTTGTCCTGTATTATAATTAGCAGTTGATGAATTGTGTATTTTTCACGGTCTAAATTCCCTCTAGCAGAAAGCAAACCGTTTTTACTGATACTATAGAAATGTTTTGCGGTAATTGGTAAAGTTTTACTGGTGTCAAGGATAAATTCAATGACACTATTAAGGTCTTCATCAGAATCCGTAGCATTCAGCTGTCCAATAATTACCTGACTATTTGACTCGCCATTACTTTCAGTAATTTTAAACATTCTCTCGCCAATATACATCGGTATCCCATCGTTATCATCCAAAACATTTATAGTAATATTATAAAAAGAACTCTTCTTTGGTGGTTTACTGTCTTGAAGACGAATTCCTATTTTGTATTTGGATACAGATTCTCTATCCAGTTTTCTATTTGCATATATATGACCATCTTTAGACAAACTGAACGTGTTTATCACTGATTTCATATACCAAAGTATATTCGATAGCTTTACTTTCATTTTCGTCCAGATCTGACGCCTCAAATTTACCAACAAGTGCGCCATTTTCGTTATTTTCCATGATATTAAAGCTGAATTTAGAAATTAATTTCGGTCATTATCGTTGACATCATTTACAATTAACATCAAAGACTGTTTGGTACTCCTAGGAGGCAGTCCGTTATCTCTGCAGTTTATGTCGACTTTAACAGTTGACGTTTTTTCTCGATCAAAACTATATCCTTGATTCTTTACTAATTGATACAACAGACCCCTGTCACTGTCATCATTTACCAATAAAGTCAGACGAAAATATTCTTTGAAGCTTTCTAATTCACAATTGACATGACCGTTTTCTCCGCTATCAGCATCAGTGACATCAATTGGAACGATATTCGATTCCGAATCATCATTTTCATTAATTGATAATTTTTCATGTTGGGAGTTGTAATAAGAATTGACAAAAATTGGTTTCCCATATACGACACTAATTACAGGGCTGTTGTCATTGCAATCTTCAATTTTAACCTCAACGTTTGTACTATTCGTCAGACCTCCTTCGTCGGTTGCGAGAACTGGCACCAAAACTCTACGATGCAAGGTGTTTTCATAGTCGATATTTGAAGATAAAAATAATTTTGTTCCATATAAATGAAAATGATTTTTCACAAAAGTATCTGCCAACGAATTGATTTTATAACTTATTGAACCGTGACCTCCTTGGTCAGCATCACTCGCTGATAAAACCACCAGAGGTTGATTAAGTTTTTCACATTCCTTGACTGTCACTTGATATGGTAAGCCAATCCATTGAGGATAATTATCATTTGCGTCATCTACTTCCAAAGTGATCAAGGTTTCTCCATATTTCCCATCGTTGTCTTCAGCTCTCAGATAGAATTTATATTTTGAAGTCGTTTCTCTGTCCAGGGGTTGGATTTGTTTTAATTTCGGTTGCAAGTTTTTCAGTTGTTTTAATACAATGATTTGAAAATCTCTTTCAACATTCTTATTAAGGGAATCACTGATCATCCGATACTTTATTATACCATTCGATTCTGAATCTTTATCCGTAGCCGTTGGTAATTGGAGTTCTGATCCGACTTTTGATGACTCACTGATTTTCAATCGATATTCATCATCAGGAAATTTTGGAACGTTATCATTGATATCAGAAATCACAACAGAAACTTCTATAATATTATCAGTTGACAACACTTTCACTTTAAAGTTTAGGCTGCACTCTTCAGGGGATTCTGGACAGATTAGTTCCCGATCAATGTGCCGTTTCAGTCGCAATTTCCCAGAAATGGGATCAAGAAGAAAGTACTGATCGACTGGAGATCTCATTATCGGCAGGAATGACACTTGTTTCGAATCTATTGCTGAACTATTAATAACTCCTATTTCTGATCCGACAGGGTGATTTTCTGGAATGGAGAATTTACTTTGCCGTGGATGTTTGAATTTACTGAATGCGAACGGAAAATAAATAAGCAATATAAATTTTATAAACATTTCATATAATTCTTTTCTAACTTCCAATATAATGAGTTTATTATTATTTTAATGAAGATTCATGTTATTCATTTCATGCTATCTGATTGGTCAGCAAGGCGATCCATTCAGGACTCGGATAGAGCATAATTGAAAATTATTTTTAGAAACTTTTATATAGATTTAAATTAATAATTGTAACTGTAATTTTAATTAATTAATTAAAAATAATAATAATAATAATAATAATATTATTATTATTATTATTATTATTATTATTATTATTACCTCTATTATGATATAATTCGTTTAAATTAAATAGTCTATTAACAGATTTACTAGTACATTTATTTTATTTTTCATGGCCGTTTAAATTAATTATTTGTAAAAATAATCCTTAAGCATAATTTTTTTTCTTTTATTTCCTGATATCATTTTTATTAACTTGTAAATTATTTTAAATTGTTTGTTTATTTTATAATTTATTTTATAATTATTTACAAAGGATTGTATTATATATTTATCGATACTTTTCCGATTCAAATCATAAAAATTCTGACTCTGACTAAAAAGTATAAACAAAATATTTTGCATATTGAATGAAAGGCCAAACTATATACAATATTATCTTGACCTTGAATAAATATGAATTGAATTTGGATATATAACTAAATTGTCATTGTGTTCTTGGTGAAGGTGTGACCACCGTTGTTAAGTATGTCAAACGTTTTTATTTTGTATAAATTATGAAGAATTATCTTTCTATATATAATGCTTGTTAAGAGAGTTAATCCAGTGTTTCCTACAGTAAATGTTAGAAAAGAGGTATGTGCGATAACCTTATGAAAGAGTATTAGTCTTTTGAAATTACAAATATTCATATTTTTTCAAGAAAGTAAATATTAATAAATACTATTGTTAATCCAATAATGCTACTTCAAGCAAGGTGAGTTATGTGTCCTACCAAAATCCTTTTAACCTTTCCATTTGACATTCTTGTTCATGTCATTTATTCCACGTACTTCCTTACTCTCCTCTTTTGTTAGTAGATAAGCGAATCTTGAATATTTTCTTATATTGTTGTCCTCTTAGAATGACTAATAGAATTCATTCATTATCAAATGAGTTCATTGTGTCATGTATGTTTATCGTTTTTTTCCTAATTAAGAGGGCATACATATCATTACTTCAGCCATTATAGAATATCAGTGGAAACATGGGTTCCATAAGCACAATGGTTATTTGTAGACAAGTTATAATTGACAGCAACAAATAAGATCTAACACATAGTCGAAAGAGGGATGTCTCTACCAAACAATTTACAGACAGTTTCAAAATTTCGGATTACAGTGCAATGAAGCAAATTTTCTAATTACAGTGAAGTCTCTCACATCCGCCAAAAATGGGACTTCGAAAAAACGTGGCGGATATTAGAAAATAGCGGATATTAGAATCCGAAAAAACATTTTTAAAAATGTTGAGATAACAAAATCGAATCAAAATTCAAAAGTTTATTTAATAATATCAATTGCTTTATTTATTCATCTGGGAAAAACCAATCGATTTTATGAATAACGTATTTTATTTTTACAAAAAATGCGTGATTGTTATGAAATAATTATGTACATTTTTATAAAAATAAGTGTTAACTGTGCAATATTTATTTTCTAATCACCCAATTTCTTAAATTGTATTTTTCGTCCTTTTTCAAGGCCTTGCTTATTTCATTTAATCCAATAACACCATTAACGTCAAATTTTCCTGGTTGATTGAAAAAATCCTTGATTACTTGAAAAGCTTGATAAGTTTCTTTTTTAGTGATATTTTTTGGATTACCAGTGTCTTTATCTTCCGCTAAATCATCAACCTCATCTTTATCAGCACAGACACTTGTAATATTACCCTCCTCAAAATTGTTTATTTTTTCTAATAAGACATCATTTTCATTAAATTCTATTTGAAGAAACTCATCTTCCCCTATAGGATCAGTTACATTAGCTATGGAAATGAACTCATCGTAATTTTCAATATGACAATCCTGAGCTAAACTTGAATTTTCATTTATCTCTGACATGTACCAATTTGCATGTCTAAAACAATTGATGATACACATTTCGGTAACTTCCTTCCATGAAAAATAAATAAAAAGTTTAGCATCTTTGATGGATAGCTTTTTATAGGCATTAAAAGTGTCCACTCCACTTTCGACTTTTTCTATAATGTCACATAACTTTTTAGATAAGAACAGAGTTTTAAAAGATTTAATTATACCTTGATCCAATGGTTGAATTTTAGCAGTTGCATTAGGTAAAAAAATAACCTCTATCGATTTTAATTCAACGTCTATTCTATGAGCAGGACAATTGTCAATTATCAATAAAACCTTTTTAGATATTTTTCCTAATTTGAAATCCCATTCTAAAAGCCAGTTGTTAAAAGTTTTAGCTGTCATCCAGGATCTGATAGAATGTTTATCATTTACAAAAAATGAAGGATCAAAGTTTTTGAAACAACGAGGTTTCTCAAATCTTCCAATGACTAAAGGCTGGTGTTTGTGGGTGCCAGTCATGTTGACACAGAATAGCACTGAAAGTCGATCTTTCAATAATTTAAAACCTGTTCGGATGTTTTTACACACTGTTTTCGATGGAATTAATTTATAAAAAAGACCCGTTTCATCTGCATTGTAAACATTTTCTTTACCATATTCACTAATTTTTTTTGAAAGGAAATCGAGAAAATTGTTATAATCAGATGAAACCTGACCATATGATTCTCCATGTAATCTTCTGAGTTTCAAACTGTGACGTGCTTTATATTTTCTTAGCCAACCTTTTGATGCTTTGAATTCTGTTATTTTCAGATCGTTGGCAATTTTTAATGCTTTATTAGTCAATAAATCGTCATTTAAAATTGCACCCACTTTCTCTAATTCATTTATCCATTCTGATAAACGCCTGTCAATGGACTCATACTTTAAGATAGGCATTTTATGATTATTTACATATTCTGAATTTATATCTGATAAAATTTTTTTTTCATTTCTTTTAATGTCATTAATTGTGCGCCGAGAAATAGTTTTTTTAAACTTGATCGAAAATATCTCTGCAACTTTACTATCAGATATCTGTTTATTCATGTTTAGATATCGCAGAACATCAATTTTCTCTTTTATCGACAACCTTGTACATTTTCCTTTTGTCATCTTTAGGCTAAAATGAAAAAAAT
This sequence comes from Schmidtea polychroa, assembly GCA_959609185.1. Classification (NCBI taxonomy): domain Eukaryota; kingdom Metazoa; phylum Platyhelminthes; order Tricladida; family Dugesiidae; genus Schmidtea; species Schmidtea polychroa. Next base: position 77,619 of record CAUHTR010007973.1, read on the forward strand.
TAATGTAAATAATAATAGATGGAAACAACAATGTTAAAATTAAATATTTAAATTTAAATTATGCAATTAACAAGGAAATTAATAATATTATAATAAAAAGAATGAAAATTCCATCCATTTAAATTAATTTAAGAAATTTTATGTTAAAAATACGAGAGAAGTGTGGCGATTATTAGAAACAGGTGGATATCAGAATTTTCTCATATAAAATTTTTTCATGTGGCGGTTATTAGAGCGTGGCAGGATACGAGGATGAGCGGATACGAGAGACCACACTGTATTTACATATTCACTTTAGACATGGAAATTAATGAAAACATGAATTAAGTAAATTATTATCAGGAAATAATAAAATCTTTAGAAAATTTATTCATAATTACAAAAAAATTTGACATGAGTGCTACCGAACGCAACGATTAGTTTGATCATTTGTTTGGTAGAAATTTCTATTATGGGAATCTTGTGAGAGAAAATTTATTTCTCTGACAAAGTTAGAATCCTTTAATAAGAATACTATCTAGTGAAACAAAATTTTCAATACACGAGTAAGTTAATTAACCATATAAAATTTTATGATTTTTTTAATTATACACCTGGTTTTATGGAACAGTGTCATCTATAATACAGGTTGGTGTGCAAATCAATAGGTGAGTCATTATTTGTCAGCAATTAATTTTTTTCAAAAGATTTACAAAATTTCGTTTTGGATTTTTTACTATTTAATGTAAATTTTAATAATTTGCTGTTTTATATTATTCGACACATTTTTTCATTTTATTTACATATTATTTTAAAATATGGTGAATGTTTATAATAATACTTTTTAGATTTATCAGAATCTCAGCATAACATGTATTATTTCAAAGTCAATTAAAATAGACGACCATAATGACACAATCAACCTTCATTCGAACATGAACATTAGGACACTTCTAATCCAGTACAAGTGAAACTTACAGAACTGGTGAAGCAGTAGCCTACCAACTTCTCTATTTCACTGGCTTTTTGAAAAAAAAGCGATACAGTAACTTCATTGAACTTAGGCTTATGTTGGACCTTTTAATCAGCCATTTACATTTCAAAATATCAGACTATTTTCGGCAATTCAATTTTAGAAATCGTGATATTATAGATTATATACGGGGAATTTCCGATACTTTTTAAAGCTATTTAATTGTAAAATTATATTAGTAGCCTCGAGCTTTTCCTGTTAAACTTGAAAGATTCACCCCCTCCTCCGAATAAGAATGCCTTGTAAACCAGAATTTTACTGTATTAAATCAATTGTATCTTATTGAAATAAAGTGTATTTAACTGATCATCGTGACGTCATACTGTTGCGAAGTAATTTTCTAATAGGTAGAATAGTGGAAGTTTGCATTTCGAGTCGTTAGTGACTCGGGAAACTCGGTATGAGGGCAGTAGCAAGGAAGGCGCGCGTATTTGTCAGTTGTAACAAATTACCTTATAAACCGCAAGACCAAATTCGGAGAACGCACTGAACCAGCTTTCACTGGTGCTAATAGAATGTGAAGATTGCTTATTGTAGGCATCCTTCTTATAAAAATACTTAACTTCCATTTTACTCCCCTTCTTTCATATCTTCAAGTTTTCAAAGTTAAATTTAAATTAGTTAAATATAATTATTTCATATTATTTTGCTATAATTATTATGTTTAAATAAATTATCAACTTTTTCCTTACACTACCAAATATGATGACTCTAGATGAATAAATTCTCAGATTGAACTGTTTAACATGTATTTATTAATATAAACAAAATTTCAATTGAAAAATATAAACAAAAATAATCTGACTAAAATAAATGCTGATATTGACGTTCGATTGAAATTTTTATCTGTCATCATAAAATAATAGCGACACCAAATATTAAACATAAACCTACCATTGACCTTTAGACCTTGAAGTCTATCGTGTATTCTGTACTAGATAGTCTCAAGGTCAGCCAGTTCCAAATTGAATTGTTTAATGTTTTTTCAATTTTTCTCCTCACAATTTTTATGCAAGTTTTAACAACTTTGAATCGTTGACTGTCGGGTATTTTCAAGCTCCATTGTTTTATTTTTAATAATTTTAAAGATGTCGAAAATTATTCATTTAACGGCTCCGATTTCATGAATGGATTTTTTAAAAATCTAGGTTTACATGTTATCCAAAATATATCAATCAAATGTACTGAGATAAAAAAACCGTGTTGGCCACTTCATTGGTTTTTATAACTGTTTTTTTTAATATGTCGACACTTTATTATGTAATTGTTTGAATAAATAAAAATCGATCCATAAATGTTTTTGAAAAACAATATCATCGACTATATGTATTTTTCTTCACTCTGTCGGGTTGTTTTATCAGTTGGTATTCCTATGTCTTTTTGTAAATACAGTAAAATACAGTAAAATACCTACTTGGGCATTTAAAAATAAAAAAAAATTTTATATATATATATATATATATTTGAGTTTAATAAGAAAGGTTCAAAGTATACAGAATAAATTCAAGTCGAAGCAAATGAGAATTCAATTCAATTTACCAGACTATTGAATCAGATCAGCAGCTGCTGATTGTAAGGTATTTGGGAATTATACGAGTAGAGCTATTCCTCAAGTAGTGTTGTAATAAGCTCTTTGTATAATTACCTATTTGAGTATTGAATCGATCGTGTTGTTATCATTCGTGTAATCAATTGTGATAATCAATAAATGTTTATCTTGTCTGAGCATTGTTATTTTGTAGATCAGATAAAACACTCTTTGAAGTCAGAGATTTTATTGGTAACTTTTAAATATTACCACCAACCCAATAACACAACAGTATTATCGTATGCACGGAATAATATATATTATCTTTACAATTTTAATGAACATCGTAGATGTTCTTATATGTTATACTCGTTTGTGTTTATTTTGTTTTGAATCTTTTTTATATTTGACCCAATAGCATTAATTTTGTTTTATTTTATAAGATTCACATGATTCTCTTCTTAATATATATAATGGACAATTATTACTTTTGACATATTTATAAAAAAAATCTATAAGACGTGGTTTAGTATTCGTGTTGATCCTTCAATTTCGGATGAAACTTGAGGTTCGTATATTTGTATGTAATACATATTCAGATCAAAATATATAAGTGCGCGCACTGTGGTCGAGTACTTTTACACGAATGGCAGCAATACATAACTTTAATGGCTTGTTCGGGTTTTGTCTGTTTGACACATATTTTGGGAATTGCATTTTTTCAAGAATTGTTTGCATTTAAAAAATGTAGTGCTGAAAGATTGTGTTAAATAAGGGAAAACATTGATCTAGAGCCGCAATCTAAATGGAGATAAATGATATTCTAAATAAATATTTTAATAAAAATATTTTATATCTGATTAAATTTCAATCATATATGAAGTTCGAGTCATATAGAAGTAGTTTTATTTAGTGATATGAAACTTTTGATAAATACTTTTTCATTTCTAAAAGCCCGCTGAAAATCTAGAGATCAAAGCAAGTCATATCAAACGTTTTTCCCCTTAAAATCTGACACTGAAAACTAATGAAAGATTTAATGAACAAGCAAATAGCTGTACTATTTTCCCACTGATGCTATAATTAGTTCATTTTGATTTCCGCCATTGCGTTAATGAAACTTAAAAAGCTATTTCTGATAAAAAATATTCTAACAAGCAATTAAGATAAATTTGATGGAGAAAATATCGGGAAAAGATTATCAGAAATGTTGTTTTGCTCTTTATCTAAAGATTGTCTCGAGCTACTGGTAGGGGGGGGGGTATTTTATTTGGGTAATATGTTTCATTTGTAAGTTGGATAAAAATTATTTGTTTGCTGTAATAATATTTGTAAATATTTTCTCATTTTGATTTAAAAAAAATAGAAATGTTAAAAAGAAAGCATGGAAACATTTGAGAACATCAAATAAAGCTTGAACATGAATTACTGTCATATATCTCTACTACCCTTTTACAACTTTATTCATATATTCTGAAACTCTAAAATGTTTACAATGAAGGAAAAAAATTATATATCTTAAAATGAAGATGGTCAGAAATAAAAGACTATGGATTTGACTAATTGTTTAAATTGGGACATTTTTCTGGAAAAAAATAAAGAATGAAATAAATGAAATTTATTTTTGTTTACCTACGTTTACGCACGTTGATGTATATATTATATTTGTGTTGTGCTTCAATGAAAAATTTAATTTTTTAACTTTTATTTATTATTCTGCAGTTACTATTTTTTTATCAATTATACCAATTCGTTTTCCAGAGAATTCAGAACAAATATTATAAAAGATTTCCTCAACTGTTTATCTTTGATTTGAGATTCCGGAGAACCTTTATCCATGACAAAACTTTTTTTGTTAAACAATGAATTGCATGATTAATGAATTAACAAAAAAATATTCGAAAAAAATAATTAAAAGAATTAGGGAAATTATTTAGAAAGTAGAAATAATTTTCCCTCGAATCTCTCCTAAAAGAAACATGAGGTAATAATTTTTCTAATTTTCAAATATTTTTTAATTTTATTTTTTTAATAAATTTATTTAAATAATTTAATAAATAAATAAAAAATTCTAATTATTATTATTATGAAATATGATAACAAAATTATTGTTAGTAGTTAAAATGGTTTTTATAAATTTAAGTAAAAATAAAAAATAATAAAATCACTGGTAAAATATTATTAAAATTTATTAAAATTACTAAATTACACTTTTCATAAAAAAGTGAATGTACATGAAAGAATAAGTCAAACGTAAAATCCTTATTATTTGAAATGGTGTAGAAAATTACATTAATAGTTATTTTTATGTTACAATCACAAAATTTATATTGGCTTCAAAATACGACGTATCAAACGCAGAAATCATCCAATGTGTCGTTGTCTGTTGTATAGTAATGATAAATTTGTTTTAATATTATAGTTTTCATATTCATACTGTAGACTAGTATCGAATTTTTAATCCCCTATCACATTAGGTTTATTATTAACTTTCGAACCGTTTGTGTTAAAAGTATTGACTTACCACCATCGGATGCCAATACAAACTTTAATATAACTCGGCGGTTGCGTAACAGTTTCGTAAAAAAATTTAATTAACTAGGTAAATCATTTCTTTAGTGTTTAATAATTGAAAATTTTCATCCTAAAATAGCTTTTGTTTACTCCATTCGGAAATTTAACGGATTTTTTTGTAAGATGTTAAAATGGTGGGTGGTCAGATTTTGTGGTCTGGCCATAAAGTTAAAGGAGGTTTGATCACAGATGGATTTAGTATAATAACTAACATCGAAAGCTTAGAACTTGTCTGCTTTTAATATCACTTCAAAAATTTCAGAAAATATAAAGAAAATTAAGTAATACAATTATTTTATGATATCGCTTTTAATGAACAATTATTATTATTAATTTAATTTCACATTTTAATAATTATACTTTTGTTTGAAAAATATTTTATTTTTTTTTGAAATATTGTTTAAAATTTTAAATCATTTTTTTTAAATAAAAGAAAAAAAAGAAAATATTGCCAAGTGAAATATTCACAATGAAATATTAGATAACAAAAAGTAACAGAAATTTCCATTAGTTATAATGTAAATATTAATAAAACAATTTAGTTACTAAAAACGATTTGAAATTAAAGTCCAAATAAAATTGAAACTTGAATTCGTTTACCAACATTCAACAATAGGATACCCACCGTATTGTTAGATAAACAAAGAAACAAGTTTTATTTCCAATATTGGAAGAATTAAAACAAGTAATTGTTTAATGAAAACTATATATATTCTCGCGTTAACAATGATAATGGCAAGTTGATATTATTTTTTGTAAATTTCCTAATTTTTTCAAGGATAAAACTTTTATAAAAGGAAGCTATCGATAGTTATTATTTTGGAAATTAATTTATTTGTATTTATAAGTAAAATGCTTTGTTAAAGTTGGATATGATACTAAGATTTCTATTGAAATATTTTTTCTTTCCTTCCTTGGTTGACATTGTTGGAGATTTCTGTACACCGGGGATTTTCCAGAGGGATCTAGAGTGTACTTCCAATGTATATTTCTTTGTATATATTGAGTGTACGCTCAGGAATTTATACCAAAGAGTTAAAGAACATTTAGATCCTGGTCAAAAATTCTCAGGTATACAGACATCTCCAACAATGTCAACCAAAGAAAGAAAGAAAAAATATTTTAATCGAAATCTTAGCCAATGGAAACATCCAAAAACTTTTATGAATTATTAGGAATAAAAATAAAAAATAATTATATTCAAAATTTTTAAATTGCATATATAAATAATTTTTAAAATATTTTTTATGAAAAACTTTTTTATACTATTATTTATTAAAAAAATTGAGAACTAGTTGTAATATCTTTAAAAACAAAGAAATTTTTTATTATTTTATTTAACATTGAAAAGGATTATTTATATATTTGGAAATTCTTTCATTTTATAAAATATATAATTTGCAGCAAAAGACTTAAATTATCATTTAATTGTTTAATAATAATAATAATAATAATAATAATAATAATAATAATAATAATAATAATAATAATAATAATAATAATATTAGTATTATTTTGATTATTATTATCAATTTCAAGTTCAATAGTTAAAATAAAATTTATTTAAAATTAATTATTGTTAATTCAAATTTAAAAATTGGCAATTTACATTTCAAATTAATTTTCAGCGATTGAAACAAATGATTTTATCAATCATGTTTCACTGTAAGAAGCAGGAGACAGATTGAAACAAACACAATTTAAGGTAGGCCTGAGGATTTTTTATTTTGTGATTTAATAGATTTCGTTTGATTTTTAGATTAATAATTTTTTTATTTTAATTTGCTAGTATTTCCAGAATTAAAGATAAATTAATAAAATAATTTTAGTTACTGTGACTTAATTAAATATTTTGACATTTTTAACATTCATAATATTATATAACACACTTGGTAGCAATTTTAATTGGGTACACTTGATTATTTTTAGTAATTTTTTGATATTGAAAAAAACATTAAATTTAGTAAAAACGCTTTTTATTTCCTCTATAGACAAAATAAAATTGCAATTTGTAATTATTTAATAAATAAAATAATTTCTTTTCAATAGTAAACTGATAAAAATTCGATATTTTATATAGAATATAAATAATGAATGGCAATGGGCCACAAAATCTTTATGTTTATAAGGTAGTCCCCTGTAGTAAATGTAATTAAAATTATTATTATTGCAAAGAATAGAATTATTCTGTATAATGTTTTACTATAGCATTATAAGAACTTTTTTCAATTTTCACCTCTGATTTCTTTTCAATTGACATTGTATTTATTAAAATATTTTTGACCATAGCATATATATTATGAAAAATACGAATTACAAAAGGAAAAATTTCTCTTCATTTGATGTTTTTTCTTTAATAGTAATCTTCTTTATAGGAATAAAACCCCATTATTTTAATTTTATATACGGTTTCAATAAATATTTTAGTAATAACAATAAAATTAAGAAATATTAACTTCAAAATTTTTGGTTGCTAGCTTCAAGATTTGTAAGTATTATGTAACTGACAATGTGTTCAATCGGTTACGCAATACATCTTTCAAATGATCACTCAGATTGACCTGGTCATTGAAATGATATTTCACTTGCATATTTCAACAATATATTATTTTGTTTATCTGAGATTAAATTTGAGTTGTTTTCTCAAAAATTTTCTCGAATTATTATTATAATATTCCTCTCCATGAAAGGTATTGAAATGTCAGGTATATTCAATTAATTTGTCTGGGAATTTTATCTGATAATTCTAATGAAACGAAACAATTTTTCATTAAATAATTGCATGCTCTGTCGACTTAATAAATAAAAGAAAAAACATTGAGAAAAATATTTGCAAAAACTGACACGATTAACAAATTGATTAAACTATCACGAAATTCAAAAGACGGATCAGACATGCGAACATTTGGCGATAATTAATTTCGAGATATTTAATTAAAATTAATCAAACCAAATTATAAATTTATTTGAGAAAAATATTATATTATAATATGATTGATAGTAAATATTTCTAATTAAATAATAAAATAATGATAGAGAATAAACATATTAAACTTCAATATTTATTCCAGCAAATATAATAATTTAAACAAATTAAAATATTATTTTAAATTATTATATTTTAGTGGAATGATTTCAAGTAAACAACAAGAAAAGGTAATGATATATTTAATTAGAAAGATCAGTTGAATTTTAAATCAGAGTGAACAAGAAATTTAAATAATAATAATAATAATAATAATAATTTATTAAAAAGCTTAAAGACTATGAATCAGTAAAAATATCGATGTTTTTTATATTCATGAATTTTCGGCACTGCTTTTTTCAAGTCAATTTAAAAAAAAGGCAGTGCCGAAAATTCGTGATTATCAAAAATATCGATATATTTACTGATTTATAGTCAAGCTTTTTAATAAATACAGTGAAAGAGAAATCAGTGGTGAAATTTGAAAAGAAAAGTTCTTATAATACAACAATAATAATAATAACAATAATTTTAAAATTAATTAACTTTAAGATTACGATATACAAAATTAAAATAAAAACTCTTACTATATTTTTAAAAATATTTTTTATATATCAATTTTTTTTAAATATTTAATAAAATTTCAGTAATTAGTCGATCCAGGATGTCACTATACCTCTAATCAATCATTTTGTCCTCCTTCTTAGTTAAATACTAATTGGCATATGGTATAGGTTATAAATTAAAAACAATAATTAACTACTACTAAACTAATTAACTAAAGAAAATTGAATTGAAACTTGAATTTAGGTAATTTATTTGATATTGACAGTATGGTTTGCTATCAATATAAGTGTTTAACAAAATTGCTACCATTGTTTGTTGTAAACAGTGATTATTTTCCTTCATTTCACCTAATACTGTGCCACTGACCCCCTCCACTCTCTCACTAGACAGTTATTGTTTGCCATAATTTTCAACACGTTGCATTGAGATTTCTTGTACCAATATTTGATGAAAATATTTGAATAGCGATTTTTCATTCACTGTTTATTTTTTAAACATGCTTAGTAAATGATATTCTTTACATTGTTGTTTCAGATATAATGAGCAAATATAGAGATTTAGACTAATAGATTTACTTGAATTTGTTGCATGGATTTCCCTAGGAATAGCAAATATTTTCCAGGAAGTTTTAATTAAAATATAAATTAAAATTTTCTTTTATTATTAACAATCACTAATTATACTAACTGTTGGTGTAATATTGACATAATATAACTATTGTAGAAAATTTTTATTTAAAACCTGTTTTAATTTTCATTTTATTTATACACATTCATTTATTACAATTGGCAATTGATAAAATAATAATAATAATAATNATAATAATATTAATAATAATAATAATCAAAACTATGTATTATATATATCATAAATATTATTTTTATTACAATATTATATATTAAATAATTAATTACACAGTTATTAAACGATTTTTAATTTTATTAAATATTGTCCGATGATAATTTTTAAAGCGTTTTAATTAAATTAAAATCAAAATCTGAATTGTAATTTATTGTTATTGTACTGAAAATCAAATATTAAAGTTTAATGATATCAAATTACAATTACTAAAAAAACAAATAAAAAATAATGCCTAAGGAAAATTTCTGTTATTTTTCAATAATATTTTAGATAAAAAAATTTATTTATGGTGTATTATTATCATTTATTTATTTAATTATTATTTAATTATTATTTCATTTATCTTTCAAAGTCGTTCTAATCTTAAAGATAACAGTGATAAAAAGTATATTAAATAAAGTGAATGAAATTTAATAAAATTTTTATTAATCTCAATTCAAGGAAATAAAATAAAATAAAACTATTGAATTGAATATTAATTTCCCTCTGATTGTGTCAACAGATCTGTCAATGAAAGACAACTGAGAAAAACTGTAGCTCAGACCCGAACTGTTAGGGATATTGTTCAATTTAGCAAATTTACAACTGATATCAGATTATTTTTTAATCCTGGAAAGTAATTTTATTTTTCATTTGCAAATTTCTTTGTATCCAAATTTGCATATTCCTGACTTTTTTTTCCATATTAAGTGAATTTATTTTGTTTTAATTACGAGGTCACACAGCAGAATTTTCATGTTTTGAAAAAATAACTAAAATTATATAGGAAACTACTGGGGTATTTTGAATATCTTACAACAAATGAGAAAAATATTACTTAATGCCAATTTTGTTTAAATACACGAGGCTTAAGTACAATGGTTGGGACACTGGAAAACTTATGCTAAAATGGATTAAAATGAAAGTTTTATATTGCAATAATGGCGAAAATATATATTAATATTTACACTATTTCATTTTAGTTAAGATTATATGGGTTATAGGAGTTACTTCTACCTTTTGAACCAAAGCTATGATAGCATAGTGGCTAAATTTAAAAAATGTCAATTTTTAAAACATAAAAAATTTGAAATATGTAATTTGAAAAATTTCAAAAAAATTGAATAATAAATTATTACAAATCCAATTTCTAAATATAAAATTCTAATTTATTTTGAATTTTTATGCTAATATTGAAAACATTTGTTTTAATACTTCAAAATTATAAAGATAGAAATTTATTTTTTAAAATTAATCTTAATTAAAATTTTTTTGTTTTTGAAACAGAAGAAATTATTGATAAAATTTTTTAACTCATCCCTTAAGATAAGTGTCAAAAATCACTTTAAGCAGGTAAAGTTTACATCCGAAAATATTCAACAAGAAGTCAAATGCTCTCGAAAATATAATATTGAAAATAAATTACAGTTTTTTTCTTAAATTAATTTATAAAAAATCTTTTTTATTTAAATCAATCATGGGATAAAATGCACTTCATGATTTAGAGTTGTATTTCAATTAAATCAAAGATTCTCGCATAATTTATATTAAATTGTAAACATTTTGACAACTTTTACTGAATGTTTTCTTTAATTAAGATAATTTTAAAATTATTTAAAAATAAATATTTATTTTCAATGATTAAAAATATTTAAAATTTAAAAAATAACACACTCAAACATTTGTTTCGCGATATATTTCGACAGTTTTCCTGTCATCATCAGGTAAGATATAATAACTATACTGCCCTCCTTATCAAATAGACCGTAACTGCAAAAATACACTTAGGAGATAAATAACAAAACGTGTTTTCAATTCTGCCAACCAGTTAACCTAAACCAATCATCCATTTATATTTGTTTGCATCTAGGCCTAGTGATGCAGTTTAAAATGCAGTTAGCAAATTCTGACTAGGTTAATTGCAACTACATACAGTTGACGCCTCTAACTCAATTTTTGTAGTTTTGTCAGTTACGGTCTATTTGATAAGGAGGGCAGTATAGTAATTATAGATTTTTGAACAAATTTATTAACATATATTAATTATATTAATTATATCAAATTTTTAATAAAAATATTTTATTCCTTAAAAATTATAATTCAAATAATATATAATTTTTTTAAATTTTATCAATCAAATATAAAATTTTAAAATATTGAAATTTAATTTAATTATTTAATTTAACTACTACATATTTACATACAACTCCATACATACAATATACAAAAATTTATTTAAAAACATTTAAAAGTATTCAATGCAATTTGTTACTTTAATTTTCGAATATAATGACTTTATCAACAACGTTTCACAAATTACGCGTTACAAATAATTACTGAAATTTCTTAATAAAATTTTAAAATCAGACATACCTATTTTACTCTTTCAGTCCTTATTGTGCTCACTAATATTCGGTCTATAATGTTCTCGAGCTCGAATACAGAGAGGTCTCTCATTGTATGTGGCATTACACCCATTGCATGTAAACTGGCAACAAAGATCAGAACACAATTCAACCGGAGTTTTAGACTTATTAATAATCATATAGCGTATATATTATATAGCTTAAATATATATGAATTTGACACAATCCCATAGTTTAAATTTCACAACTGCTTGCTTATCTTCCCTTTACAATCCTTAAAACCATCTGAGTACGGCAATACCAAAACAAATTTAGGTTCATAATCCTTACACACTATATTTAATTTATTTAACTCATCAAACTCGCCCATACCAACAAAATCACATCCAGATTTTAAAGTAATAAAAAGTTATTTTGAATTAGATTTTTAAATTAATTTTTTTTTAAAAAAATGTTTTCCCATAAACCAAAAAAATGACGAAATGCATTTTAAAATTTGAAAACTCACAAAATTGAGGAGATTAAATTTCTGAGATCGTTACGAATTCTTCAACTTTGATTTTAACTGTAAAATTCGTGTCTAACCAAAGTGCAAATTTTAATAATTGGTTGAGAAAAATGTGGTGATCGATTTTTTAATCTTTAAAAAAATAGAAAACGAAATTAAATCGTTCCGTTTAATTAATTCGACGACAACATAATCGATAGAAGGAATATTCCTGGAGAAAAAGTGAAAAATCAATGCTCCGCAAAATGAGAAAATCTTCGAAAAAAGAAAATTTCGTAATTGAATTTTGAGAATTTTCTTAAAAGGAAAATTTAGTAACATAGATAATAATTAAATTTAATTAATAAATAATTAACCGGTAATTTATTAATGAAATAATTAATTTTTGAAAATATTATATATATATATATATTAATTATTATAAAAATAAGTAAATAAATAAAATTATAATTTCAATTGAATTTTTTTTGTCTTTTTGGTCAACATTTCTGCATACTTACCAGACCGAGTTGATTCATGTGAGCGAGATTTCTTAACGCCGACAGGCGCATAATGAGATTCTATCAGCATCCGGAAAACGGAAGTGCGTATGATCAACAAATTCTTTCCCAATAAAACTCGAGAAAATATTTATCCGTAGAATTTTCAAGTAGAAAGCGTATTGGACTTACCGATTTGCATGTGGAATTCATTTCTTTAATCAACTGATAATTTAATTTTTGAAGATAATATTTAAATATCGTCGATTTTTGTTTGTTTGAATGATTTCAACATGAGATCTATTTATATTTATATTAGTGTTTTGTTTGAATCAATATGGACTATCAAAAACTTGTTCTTATTAGGACGCATTTATAAGTAGTATAACAAAAAAAATATCCAATGCATTAACTGTTAATTTACTGAATCTCAAAATTGATGGGAAGCATGGGATCAAGTGACGTGGGCAACTTTATTAATTAATCTTTATTAATTAATTTTCATTAATCTGCAAAGATTGGCGTATTTACAAACATGATGTTTATGGTGAACTTGTTGAAAGAAAAATTTGCAGTAACACATTTGTCAAAAAATGTACAAGAATTGGTTTATGTTCCAGAAAAATTTGGCGTGTCTGATTTAGCTGATTATAATATTTTATTCTTTATATGCATTAATCTTAAGATGTTAATTATAATTTTAATAAATTTATAAAAAATATATATTTTTAATTTTTTTGTGAATCTATTTAATAATATTCGTCACAATATTTGGAAAAATTTGTTTATTTCTATAATATTTCTATTTTTGACATCCATAAGAACTCTAAATAATCTATGAAACTCCATTTGTTGCACAATAATAATAAAATTTGCACTATTTTGTATTTTTTTAAATTTAAAATAGTTTAAAATTCTTTTAAATTTTCAAAAATATCTTTTTCAAAGCTTTACTTAAAGTGTTTTGTTGCCCATCTATTGTCAACTGTCAAAGAATTTTACTAAATAATAATATTTTTAATATTTAAAAATGTAGAAATTAAATATATAGAAATTAAATAATTCAATATATAATTCAATACTATATTTGGTAAATGGATATAAATAGTAATAAATAGTAATAAATATATGGATAATAAGAATTTTAGGTATTTTAATGTATATTTATAGTAATTAATAATTACTATTTTTAGATAGACTTATTAGATAGGCTTATAGCAAGGGAGAAATATATTAATCAATAAACTACAACGAGAAAAAAGAATGAAGATTTTAATTTCGGCGGTGAACCAGAAATTCGACAATTTTAGAGTTAGAGGATTTTCCGAACGGTTACGAAGACATTTATTTTATTTTTTGATACTGTTTTACTCTGGGTTAAAATTTCAGAGCTAATGAATAGTCACGAAAAGAATTGTCCGTTTTCTGGGTCAATACTATCGCGTTGAATTTCGGGAAACCACATTCATCTTTCACCTTTCACTTTTGTCGGGCTGTTGCTCCAACTTATGACCAGCCTTGACTCTTAGTAATAATTCTTTAGTGCGGTTTGAATAACCGATTATCTGTCCTTTTGCCAGCCACATAGCATATTGTTAAAATCCTTTTTTGATTGTAAAATCTTGTATAAGTAAATAATAAAGATTTTGTAAAACATATCTTTTATTTATTCATTTAACCTTACGCGAATTTTACATTTTTTGGAGTCAGAGTTTTAATTGTGTTGGTCGTATCAAACGAAATGAACCTAGCAGAGGTTTGGATCTTAAAGTGAATACATATATGAGACGTTAAGGGTCTTAATAGTTGACCACCAAAGAAATAATTCCAAATATGTTTCATTTAATTTTGATATACCAAAAGCTGTGGTCTGTTCTAAAACCTGTTTTTCAATACCTTCAATGCAATACTTTCATTACCTCGATTTTATTTTATAACAATGGGTATTAATTATTTAATTGTAATTTTTGTTTGACTATTGAAAATTTCATAAAAATTGAAAGTTTTAGGATGTGCTCATTCTTGTAATGTTAGAATACCAATTTATAACAAACAATTATATTTCATTACTTAAAATATTATAATTTATTTTTATATAATTAATTATATATAAAAATTAATTTCAATGAAATTATTAAAAATAGTAATATATAATATCCACTGTAAACAAAATATAAAATATAAAATAATCTATTAATATCCAAACAAAAGTTCCCCATAGAAAATGAAATAAAATCTGTTTTTTGATATTTTTTCGATACATTTCATTAGGAAAGATTTTTATAATGTTTCCAATTAACTGTATAATATAATGTAGAATCGTAGAGAATAGAGAGAAAACTGCAAAGAATAATTTCTAGTACAACTTGTCGGAAGAGAATAATTTCTTTTTGATATTGAAGAAAGTTTTTAAAAGTGATAAAAATTTGAATCTCATCGTTTAGATAATTTTTGTTATAATTAATTCTCTCTCTATAATATATAAGTATATGTATAATATAATTATATTACCAAAATTTAAATTTTAAAACATTTTTATTTATCAGTAAATTTAAATGAAAAAATTTAATACAACAAAAATTGCTAATTGACAACTTTTTAAAGTAAATTAAATAAATAACAAATAAAAAAATAAATAAATGGAGACTAAATAAAACAAAACCAAACAAAATAAATGAATAAATCATAAAATATAAAATTAATTAACATAAATTAATCTATTATTAATACAACAAATCACAATTTGTTTTATTTCTTTATTCAATGGTCATAAGGATTCTTTAAAATTTATTTTGTTGTTTTGTTTAAAATGCCAAGCAATTCCAATTAAATATTGATTCAAACAAACAAGCAAGCATTGTTAAATTTTCTGTTGTTGTTTCTGAGCTCTGTTATTTTCTGGCTGGTGAATCTCATATTCCCAGGACATCAATTTGTCAAAGAGCTTATGTCAAATGAATATTACCAGAATCACCCCCCAACTCTCCCTCCCATCCTCCTACGAACAACTGACAACAATCACCATTATTCTCCCAACGAAATTCAACCGCATAAAGAACGAAGGTCATGAATAATTAACCAAGTATCGGTGATTGATCTCCCGTTGGTAAAGAAGGCAAGGAGAAATTAATAGCGAATTGGATTCATAATCGTTCATTGCGACTACTAATAAGACAAATTTGCTAAACGAAGTAATAATTAATTAATTAATCGATTAAAACAACGAATAAAATATAAAGTTAATGATGTGACTTTATATTTGTGAATGGGTGGATTAGTTCCAACATCCGAGTCGAATTAATGAAGAAATTGCATTTGTTTTAAAGGAGAAATTTCTTTTTGAAACAGGAAACGAATTTTCATAATTTTTTGTTTGTATCTACTGCTTGTTTTATTCTATTTATGGAGGGATTAATTTCTGATTTTAATCATTGATTTTGTTATTTCTTATCTCCAAATTTCTCGTTTTGTAATGCTTTCGAGAATTTTTCAAATATTTCTAGAATTTAAAAATTTTATGCATTTCTTTCAGCTTTGCCTTGATAATATACTTTATAATTATATTCCTCAATTAATGAAATTATTATTATTATTGTTATTATTATTATTATTATTATTATTATTATTATTATTATTATAATTATTATTATTATTATTATTATTATTATTATTATTATTATTATTATTATTATTATTATTATTATTATTATTATTATTATTATTATTATTATTATTATTATTATTATTATTATTATTATTATTATTATTATTATTATCATTATTATAAAATATATATTGATTATATTGGTTATCTAATTTATTATTTAAAACACTTTACCATTTGTTTAATTATCTTAAAAAAATTAATAGCAATTGAACTGAAGTGAATGATGAAAATTCTAAATTATTAATGAAATTAGGAGCCATTTTAGAAAATGAAAAACCGCCAGAGCATCAGCAAATATTCCAAAGAAATAAACAATATGCGACAATAACATAAAAATACAATTTCCGATAAATGGCGTTTTTGTCTGCAAGTAGAAGGTGAACTGCAATTGTTTTCGAGGGCCCTCAAATATATATCAGAAATCCACGGCTTTGAGCAGTCGGAAATTCATTCATTGTGCTTGCAGTCAATTGTCTGCTAATGAGCATGATGTAAGATTATGAAAGGCAATATAAAAATTTTCATTCTCGCATTCAATGAATAATTTAACTGGATAAAAAAGAAATAAATTTCGAATTACAATGTAAATGAAAGCCTATTAAACCAAGTGAAATCCTGTCAGGCAAGCAAGATTAGATGTCCATAAATGTCTTTAATATGTTGCTTCAAGCTTGCTTTTTTATTAAATTCTTCAAAATTTGATTAAACATAAATATTCTCTTTTTCTCCATAAATAATTAATGTCTAATAATAATAATAATAATAATAATAATAATAATAATAATAATAATAATAATAATAATAATAATAATAATAATAATAATAATAATAATAACAATAATATTATATAATAAAGAGACTATAAATCTGAGGGGTCAGGTAAATTAAACTGACCTCCAGATTTAACTAGATATAGTATTTATTAAAAAGCTATGAAAAAGACTATGAATCAGTAAATGTATCAAAAACATATATACAATATATATAATGTAAATTGAAAAGAAATCAGTGCTGAAATTTGAATAAAAGTTTTTATTAACTCTAGATATAATTTATATATTTAAAATTCATCTGACTGAGTGTCATTTGCTTTTATATGGCTTTAAAAAGAAAAACGAAAATTAGAAATTGTAATGACAAAATTTTCACAATTACAATATCTTCCGGATATAGAAAAGTCGGATATTATAAAATATTGAATATTGTGAAATTAGTGTAGTACGTTGTACTGTAAGGAAATCGGCTGTTATAAAATCTGGTTATAATAACAGTTTTCTGGTAAAATGCATTTTATTATATCCGGAAGTTACTGTAATAAGATATATAGTTTGTTTTAATGTTAGCTATTTGGAGATTTAAAAAAAATAAATTGATGCAATGAAATTTAGAAACGTAATTCGATTTACATTTTAAAAGAAAGTATAAAAGAAAGAAATTATTCAACAGATTGAAGAATCATGTGGAAAATTGTGACCAAGAAATGATAAAAAACATGATACAAGTATTGTGTAGGTAAGGTGCAATATAGTGGAGAAGTGTGATCAATTATTTGACAAGTATATTTTATTAGAAATCCATTCAACGAAAAAAACAAATATATAAAGACAAATGCAGATATTATCAAACATTAGGATTTTCATTGTCTGAAAACTGTCTCAAAAAAATTGTTTCGAAAGCCACAAGAGACTCATTCGGTAATTTATTTTTAATTTTTGAGTTCTTGCTGGACAAATTATCCTTTACAAAAATTTGTTTTAATTAATTCTATTTAAAGAGGAAATTAAATAATCTAAATTAGGTTTTTATCAAATTTTTTTTCTTATTGCTAAGAGCCTCATAAATGGTTTTCTCAGCATCTGAATCATTTCAAAATCATTTACTTTACTTTTCCCTTTACCGTTTGTATAGTTTTGCGCTGCTTTAGAGGCCAATATACTTTTTGAGCATATTAGAAGATAGATCCGTTGTTCTTTGTATTCTGTAAAAATTAGTCACAAAATACATAAACAATTGTACAAAACAATAATTGTAAAACAGCATTTAATAAAAAATAGTTCAATAATGGAAATTCGGTTTTTCAGTTGTAAAACCACACAACTTTGAAATATAATTAATTTAATTAATATTCAATTATTTCCAATACATATTTATAAAAGACTGGTTTAATTTATATTTTTTGAGCGTAATGAATAAATATTCCTCCGTATATACCTTTGATGGAATAGATGAAGTAGCAGGAGGATAGCAAAGAGTATACGTTTCTCTTGAACATATATGTTAAATGAATTGTTATATATATAGAATATTATATATGTATATATTATATATATTATATGAATTTACGGTAGAAATTTTAATGGAAAATCAGTTACTAATACATTTAATTTATTGAGATTTAGTATAATAAATTCTATCATGATTCTTTTAATCACCTGAGTACATTTTAAAGAATTATTATTTTAAATATATTTTTCAAATTATTTTTACGATAATCTCTATCGATACATTATATTTGTATTATATATTTAAAACTTAATTTTAATCTAAAAATTATTTATTGATTTTTTTCACAATTATTATTGTTTTATTATTATGGTTTAGTATAAAATATTCTAGCATTATTATTATTATTATTATTATTATTATTATTATTATTATTATTATTATTATTATTATTATTATTATTATTATTATTATTATTATTATTATTATTATTATTATTATTATTATTATTATTATTATTATTATTATTATTGATCATATAAATATTAATATTAGCATTTTTAGATAAATAATTCCAAATAGTATACCAAATCAGTAATTTCCGAAAATATTATAGAAAAAGAAAGTAAATAATTATTCTACAGTAATTATATATAATTATGAGTAATTATTTTTCAAAAAAGCTACGCTTAAATCTCAATGTGGAGAAAGGAAATTGAATTCCAGAACATTATAATTAGGTTGAAATGATAAAATGATATTCTTACATCAATTCCAATGTCTAAGCTTGATAATTTCTTTATATTTTGTTTTGATATTCAATATGTAGTGTAAATTTTGTGCTTTTTATAACAAAAATTAATAGCTTTGTAAATTTTCATTGAAAATTCTTTTTTAAAAAATAATAATAATAATAATAATAATAATAATAATAATAATAATAATAATAATAATAATAATAATAATAATAATAATAATAATAATAATAATAATAATAAAACAATAAAGTGATAATTTAAGCCTTTTGCTGCAAATAATGTATTCAATGAAAAAATTTCGACTATAAGATAGTCCTTGTCAATCTCCTGGAATTTAGCATTACTCTTCCCGTACATAATAATTTATTTCCTTTTTCTTATTTCTCATTGGTTAAAAATATATATTATAATAATATACTTTCTTTTCTGAAGAATTTTTAAAAAAATATTTTATTTAAAATTAAAATTAAATATCCTCTAAAATTCAAAATGAAAGGGAATTAACACAAAAGAATCAGAAATATTTCTATCTGAATATCCCATTCATCAGTGACATACTCGACTTCAAGATCCTGAAAGAACTTAAACGTACCGGTCTTCCAATTCGGATAGCACATAAATCTTGGACATTGAGAAGGGCTCTGGCAGGCAACATAAATAGAGAAAACAATTGCACAATGAAAAACTGCCGGACACCGAAAGATATGTGCTTTAGAAAAAACATCGTCTATTGCATCACGTGCAATGTATGCAATGAAATCTACATTGGAAGTACACTCAGGACCTTGAACCAAAGAGTTAAAGAACATCTAGATCCTGATGGAACATCCTCGTTGGGCAGACATCTCCGGCAGTGTCAGCCAACAGATGAAAGAAAAAATATTTCTATAGAAATCATAGCTAATGGAAACATCCAAAAGAAAAATGTCAGATTCAAAGAAGCAATTCTCATCATAATTTTTTAGTTTGTGTCATTTTGGAATTTTAAATGTAAAAATTTTAAAAGTTTTTAAAAAAAGAATTCATTATATTTACAACCAATGAGAATGAAGAGAAAGGAAATAAAAAGAAAGATTGAAAAGTATTTTGGGGAAGAATATTGCTAAATTCCAGGAGATTGACAAGGACTATCTTATAGTCAAAAATTTTTTCATTAAATACATTATTTGCAGCAAAAGGCTTAAATTATCATTTTNCCTTTTTTAAATGATCATGATCGGGGACTTTTATGTTTTTCAAAGATTGCATTCTTTCATGAAACATTCTTTGTTCTTCTTCTTCAAAAGTTTCATTATTCGGAGATTCATTATTCAAAGATTCTATATTTAAAGACTCTGTATCTGAAGAATCCTCAAATGGTTGTTTACACATCCAACAATTTGAAGCATTTTCATATTCTTCCCATTGTTCGGTTGAAAAATTTATTTCATATTTTGTTTTTAATACTTTAAATATTTCGTGTTCTAGATCATTTATACTTTTAGTAAAGTGATCCAAGACTTCTTCTGGGGTACCTCCTAAAAGTGTATATTCTCTAGATTCTATGAGTTCAGGATAATTGCTTTTAAATAATAATTTATAAGCAGATGGTAATTGTTTAGTTTTTTTAACACTATTAGGTTTGTTTCTTTTCCTTAGAAAGGCTTTCATCCTCTCTGGTTTCATCTTCTCTCCTGAGGAGTTCCATGAATCCATGAGTTTATTTTTTTCTATTATTTTTAAATATTGATTAACCAAATCTTGTTTACGATTTATAGATTCAAAGTCTCCATAAATCACTCCTACTGTTTGTAGTAAATTTGAAAAGTTTTTAAAATGCATCTTGGGATCTTTAGGCATGTTAATTAAAGCTGGTTCATCTTTTTCACAAATCTTGTATGTTTAATCATAGAGTTTTTAGTTGTTGAATAATGAAGACATCTTTTACATGTTCCTCCTCCACTAGTTGGATTCTCTGGTGATGTAAAAGCTTGAAAGTTTTTTATTAAAACATAATGTTGATTATTTTGTTGTTCCAAGATTAAAAGATATATTTCTCTAGGGTTATCGGTTCCACTATCAGAAATGTAAATTGGAATAATTTCTCTGCTATTAACATGTTTCCCTTTAACACGTTCATAAATATTAATTTTAAGATTATTTAATTTTTCAAATTCTGGAATGTCTTCTAGTTTCATTGGATGTTTGAATCCTTTGGGAAATATTAATTCATTTTCATATTGTTTGTATTTTGAAACTCTTTGAGGGTTTGATTCTTGAGGATGTAAATGTGCAAGTATTGACCAGATGAAACATTTGTTATCATTATTCTGTATGTTTATAACATTTTTAGATTTAAAGGGTGTAGGAATATAAGATTTAGGATTGGGTGGTAATCCTCTCCAATAATCAATCACTAAAGTTTGGAAAGAGTTGAATACTAAGTTTGAATCTCCTAATTCATTTTCTACTTCCTCTTGTTTTGCTTCTGCTGCTTTAATTATTTCTTTGATGGTTTTATCAAATCCTTTAGTTGAAAATAAATATTTAAAAGGTATTCCAATTTCAACATCTAAGGGTGTTGTCTTTTCTTCTGCTCCTCGCCAGTATTTTGCTTTGATTATAATTTTATATTTTATAACATTATACCTTGTCGGTTTATAATTTTTTAAAGCTTCAGTGAAAGAATTTTTAATATTTTTTTTATTTTTATTTATATATTCTCCAGGAGTTGCAGGTCCATTAATTTTTAATTGAAATTCATCTATATGATTAAAATTATCCCAGTTATATTTTTCTCTTTCAACATGATCAGGTTCTCCTTCTGAATGACATTCCTCATCGTCAGAATTTTGTTTTTTATTTTTACATTCTTTTATATGTTCTAAATAATAGAAATTTAGTTTTGTTGAAAAGTTACAATGAGGACATGTAAATATTTCTCTATTTTTCCCAATACAATTTTCAAAATGTTTATTATATCCAGAATGTAGAAATCTTCCTTTACATTTAGGACAAAGTTTTGAATTTGTATCATTAAGATTATTTTCTTTTAATAATGAGCTTTCGATTTTAAGTGAAAAATTAATCCAGTTTTATTTTTAAAAACTTTATTACAAATATTACAATTCATTTTTAGAAAAAATTTTTTTATTGGATACTCTGTTTTCATTTTATTTTTTAAGATTTATATTATTCATTTTTATAATAAAAATTTAAAAAATGACAAAAATCCGAACTCCGATAGCGCAGTGGGAATAGACTGGCATTGTGGTTCAAATGGATAGTGGTTCAAATCACATCTGAGGTTAGTTTTTTTTTCAACATAAAATAATATTAAAAATTTGAAAATAATAAATAGTGTGGGTATCTTAGATTTATAAAGTAGTTGTATATTTTATTTTATTTATTTTATTATTTTATTTTTATTTTATTTTTATCTTGTATATTTTATTTTTTTTAAACATAAATAAGAAAAAAAAATATTTAAGATTTTTAAAATATTTATAATTTAACCAGCAATGATGGTAGAGAATGAAAAGTATCGACATTTTTACATGAAAGCTGTAGAAGTTGCTGAGATAAGGTTAGAGAAAATGAAACAATTACAGGAAAGAGTTAAAGAACTTGAATCTTAAATTTATACTTGTAAAAATGACAAAAAATTCGAACCTTGATGGCGCAGTGGGAATAGACTGGCATTGTGGTTCAAATGCTAGTGGTTCAAATCACATCTGAGGTTAGTTTTTTTTTCAACATAAAATAATATTAAAAATTTGAAAATAATATTGAAAATAATTTTGAAAATAAATATTAAAAAAATATATAGTGTGGGTATCTTAGGAAATACATCTTGTATATTTTATTTATTTTATTAATTAATTATTTTTTAAACATAAATATGAAAAAAAAAAATATTGAAACGGTGATGGTGGCGAACCGGTAATTATCGCCACCAGTCTTTCGAACACCCCCGGATCGATTCTATAATGTGCACATTTATTTCTTGGTTGTTTTCGGACCTCTTTCGGATTCGCTTTCGAATTCATTTGTACTTTCGAGCAGCACACTTAAAACGCCGTTGAAATCGACTTCGTGAGCTAGAAGCGAATAACAAGGTGTGCTGCTATTATCGGATTGATTCTGATGTATGAGTCTGGCCAGCTTGTATATTGGAAGAGATTCGATAAACGAAAGAGGTTGAATAAAAAAAATAAAAAATAAAAAAATAAAAAATAAAAAAAAAATGATCCGGATCAAAAAAACTGTTGAGAGGACAGTGGAAAAAAAAATACCACTGTCCTCTCAGAGCAGTTTTACTATTTTCATAAAATTTTTTATTTTTTAATGAGTCAAATTAACTCTAACTTTTCATAATACCATTTTCTTTTTTATTCTCTTTATGGTTTTAGTTTGAGGCTTTTGAGTTTGAGGCTTTAAAGATTAAAACAGTTAGAGTCATTAAGGGTGGTTGTTTTCAAAATATAGGGTTAAAATACTATAAAAGTATAAGTTTTGTGTTGTTTTTCTAATGGTTTAAGTGATTTGGAGGGTGGCTGTTTTGGTTAGGGATATAAACACACTACTAGTTTCTTCGATTTCATGGAGCTAAGTGTTTTGTTAAAACTGTAACGAGTTTTCCATTAGAATTTTCGATTCTGGAAATGAAAATAATAATGCTTCAATTAACTTTACCTCTTCAGCAAGATGATCGTTTTTTG
Organism: Schmidtea polychroa; assembly: GCA_959609185.1. Taxonomy (NCBI): domain Eukaryota; kingdom Metazoa; phylum Platyhelminthes; order Tricladida; family Dugesiidae; genus Schmidtea; species Schmidtea polychroa. Next base: position 101,806 of record CAUHTR010007973.1, read on the forward strand.
TATCATATAGGATTTCTAAGATTCCTGGGAAATGTTGGAACGTTGATAAAGATGATTAAAGATCTCACAGAAATTGAAAATTCTGGAATTAAAAGTTTTATTTGTTTAGTTTGAAATTAGTATGCGAATGACGAAACTACTTAAAATAATATAGGAAATACGGACATCCATTTGCACGGATTAACAACTCCTATACACCCGTTTGCAATGAATAGACTCATCTATAATGTTTAAAAAAATCAATAAGTTAAGGCATCCAGTACCGGACCATTTTTCGAGAACCGGGATTTCTGGACTGAATTTTTTTGGTCCTGGGATTCCTGTGCCAGCACCTAGGCAGCGAAATTTCAAACTTTTTACCCAATATTTAAAAAACCACACATATTTACACACATTTTTTAATCCATTAATAAAACAAAGTTGAAAACAATAATAAATGAAATTAGGTACAAACAGAGGAACTCAAATTGACAGTCTTTTTTGTTTATTTATTCATTTAGCTTCCGTCTTGAAATATCCTCTTAATAAGGTCAAAATGTCTGTGCTCTCATCACTTAAAGATGATCTGATTTTGGCCAGCGTTTTTCCGTATCCTGAAAACACTCGTTCTGGTTCTATATCGACGGTTCTTGAATGAAATCCATTCGTCAAAGCTGATAGTGAATTTCTTCCGAGACTGCAAGCTAACTAATTCAAGCTTGTATTTTTGCTGAATCATTCGGCCATACTTCATGATCATGGTTCGAATAGTAGTAGTTGATTTTCTAGTGCGCATGTTATGTAATCTATGGCAACTGAGCAAAAGAAGAAGAATTTAAAAATAACTCATGGGATGAAACCGAATTGGCCACGCATTATGCAAATAAAATGAATTAAAAATTGGTACCGAATTCCAGTATTCTGAAAATCTACTGAAGTCAACGATTTCCTTGGATTCAGTGATTCGAATTCTGATGAAAGTGATTAGGAAAATATAAAAGACGATGCAGCCGATAATTTTCTACTGAAAAAAATATTGAACCAGTTAAAAGAAAATTTGAAATAAGTAAGCCATCAAAAATAATAATACCTCCATATTTACCTGAAAAACAACCTGTAAAGAATAGTTCCAAGTATTTTATGGCCGAACCAACTAAAATTCGAATCTACAATCCACAAATAACCAGCAACAATTGGAAAGATCGAACATCGGGCAGAGAAGTGTTGACTCCCTCTAAATTGTGTCAGGGGCATACAAAGGCCAGTCTGACCGACACCGATTGGATACTAGTAGGAGTAATAGTCCGATCAGCTTGCAAGAAAGATAAAAACAACAACAATTTCCTAATTTGGCAGTTGAATGATTTACAATGCCTAGAAAAGACCGTAAAGATTATGATATTTCGGCAAGTCTACGAAGAGTTTTGGAAGGAAGCCGCAGGAACTGTCGTAGCAATTTTGCAGCCGAAATCTCTACCGTACAATAAGAATTTCAAATCGCCCGCCTTCACAGTGGATAACGGGCTTCAGATTCTGGTGCTCGGTCGCTCTCCGGATTTTGGCATTTGCCATAGCAAATCTAAATCCGGCAAATCCTGCACAAATTTCGTTAATAAAACCGACTGTTCCATGTGTTCCTATCAAGTACAATCCAGTTATTTCAAAGCGATTTCTCGGCCAGGATTCGTCAATCTCGGTCTTGCGCAGCTGAATGAAAGGAAACGTTCGGCGGCTGCATTTACAATGCCGCACTGGATCAGCAGAGAAAAGCAACCGAAAATGGATGGAATATATGTCAATAATCTATCGGGGTTATCATTTGAAAAGTTGCAGCAGTCCGGCATCACAGCACGAGCTACCGAATGGGGGCTTTTGGACAAGATAAGCTTAGTAGAGGGCAAAACGCCAGCTCCAGTAAAAATGACATCAAAGGACGCCTCAATGGTGAAATTGTTGACAAAGCCAACTGCTGGAACGAAGAATCTTGTGAAATATATTGTTGAGAAATCAATCGGTCCGAAAACTATAGGGAGCAATACCCCAGCAACCGCTGTCAAGGGATTCACGTTTGAGAGCTTCAAACAAAAACGGTTGGAATGTATCGCTTTCCAAAATGCCACCGTCACCTCAACAGCCCAATCGATTGATCTCGGCAATAAACCGGTGAAACTCGACGAGGTCAGTGCAGAGGTGTAATCGAGCAGATTTGAACAAATTGCGAATAGCTGCTCAGACCAAATAAATGGGAGGGTATGTTGCAATGAAAGAAAGTAACCGACACGAAAAAAATTGCAGTTCCCAACAGAGGAAAAATCCACAATCTTGTTTTGTATCAAAATACTTTCAACACATAAAGAGTTTATATGTATCCAATGAAAAACAAAATTAAAATAATTAACTAAATCAAATTAAAATAATGTCAAATAATTTGTTTCCGTGGATTCCTGTAACCATAATAACGCTTTTTATTTCTTATTTTCTTTCCATTTCGACAAATCTTTGCTCATAATCTATGAATGACTCATGATTTGTCATCAGCACTTTTAGTCAATTAATGAATTGGTTTTTTCATTGATATTTTGCAATTTTATATGAGTTTTAATAATTTTTTAACTTAAATTTTATATTATCAGCCACATATTTCATTTTTGGCCGAAATGGCGAATGTTTATTAAATAATGTTTTTTAAATTTTTAAATTATAAAGCTAAATTTAAAATTAAATTCATCTTCATCATTTTTTGTTTTTTCTATTTATTTTCTCGTAAAATCATATTTTTTAAAAATTGGATTCAGCCGTGTCTTTGGCATTGAATTCTGACTGACATCTGATCCAAATAATTTTTCCCAAATAATTTAATTTTTAAAAGTTTTGGGATCACTTTTCATCACTACAATTCAACTTTTCGTAATAATAATTTTAATTTTCAACTTTCTTTTTAACTTAAAACTTTCTGCTCAATGTTTTCTATTCATGGTAGTTCCAGTAAAAATGACATCAAAGAACGCCTCAATGGTAAAATTGTTGAAAAAGCCAACTGCTGGAACGAAGAATCTTGTGAAATATTTTATTGAGAAATCAATCGGTCCGAAAGCAATACCCCAGAAACCGTTGTCAAGGGATTCTGTCAAGGGACTTGTTAATCAAAATTGGCCTTTTTATATAAAAAAGTTATCATACTGCATAAGGTTGTAAAGATCATACGATCGCGGAAACTTTGGTATCTCCCTGACCATAAAATTAACAATATTAAAATTTTATAATTCATTACGTTTGTTGTGTGTTAGAACGGATATCTTATATGCGTCTGCATGGTAGATAATTTTAACTAGAATTTATTTTTGGGTTAGGATACGGATTACGTATATTACAAGCATTCTTAAAGATAATACTTGGCCCCTTTTGCTTAAATTATATTTCATTTATTATTATTTGACTAGCGTTATATAGAATAAATTTTAATATATGGAGAATAATTAAATTTATTTATTATAAAAAAGAATTAAATTTTTCAAATTAAGGACAAGTTGTAGTTAACATTTTGGCCTCAACCCAAATGTTTTTACCTACAATTAATAATATTTGTGTTACTTGCAAATATGTAAAACTAAGTTATTTTAAAATTTTTAAACCCATAAATAAGTATTATCAAGTAACTATTTTTCTTTTGTTTAAATAATTCATAAGTTTTTAAGTATATGATTTTAATATAGGCCAATTTTAAAAAATGTCGGATTTACTTCGTACTAAAATCTTCCCGTCCGGTAAATGCCCATCAGAAAAAAGGTTAATAAAAATCAAACTTAATAAATATTATCAAAACTAAATATTTCACAATTTTTATATTATTAAATCCCAAATCATAATTATTAAAAAATTAATTTATATAGGAAACCTGATAATTACGATCCTTTGCCATGGAGTGATTATTTTAATTATAGAGAAGATTTAGAAACTGATGTTGGGGTATGTGGATTTTATTGCATTACAAATTTTGATGTATTTCTAAAGACTTTCAGAATTTATAGACGAGGAGTTGAAGGCCCTCTTCTATTTTTCTTACATGGTGGTGGATTTTCTGCATTATCATGGTCTGTTTTAAGTGTAGGTAATTTATGCATTATACATATCAAAGTGATTTATTTATTTTCTCAAGATTCAACTTACTTATATTAAATTTAATTGTTTATTTATACATGCTAATATAATTAAAAGATATCTATCAGAAATTATTAAAATATGATTACTAAAAGAACTTTGAAAAAAGAACAAGTTCACCCCTAATCAATATTAAAACTTAATTTTTTTAGCAATTTTATATTTCTGATCACAATTTTACAGATATACGTTTCACAATTATTATGATATAATTAATCTCATTGGCATAAATATACATATACGATAGTATATCAAATGAATCAGCACTAGTCACTTCTTTTTCCATGGATTATAAAGAAACCAATTCGATTTGATCCAGTTATCCTAATTATATAATTAGGTTGAAATTGAAACAGTAGAACCACTATCTTTAAAGGTAGATATTAGTTTTCTATGTATGAATCATGTCGCTCCTCGAATAACTCAATCGCACGCTGTAAACCCCGTTTTACGAATGAATTAAAAGATAGTAGTGGCTGGGCACGAGATGAAAGAGTGCTTAAGAAGCATCAAACCAGATCGGAGAATATGAACAAGTGCATTGTCATAGAGCTACAGCTGCGTCATTGCATGTCTTCTCCTTTCTGGCTATAGCGACAACTAAATCCATGTCCATAACATCCTTGCTATCCAAGAAGATTGAGAGCATAAGGAAGTCCACGATCACATCTTTACTGAAGAATTCTTGCCAGGTAATTGCAACTCATCAGAATTCATTTTGGACTCAGGGATATGTGCTAAATGGTGTCATCCTATGTGAGAACATTCCACAAGACCTTGTTCCCATGCTAGTTCCATGATTTACATATTCTCCCAAACCCCCATTTTTATTAATGAATAAAGAGGTAGTAGGGGCTGGGCACGAGATAAGGAGAGTGCACAAGAAACATCAAATCAGACTGGAGAATATGAACAAGTGCAATGCCATATAGAACTACATCTACGTCATTGCACGTCTTCTCCTTTCTGGCTAAAGTGCTAAATGAGGTCATCTTCTGTGAGAACATTCCACAAGACCTTGTTCCTATGCTAGTTCCATGATTGACAACTATTGCGACGATTTCCCATAATTTCATCATATAGGTAACTAGGTACAAATCGTGAACACAGTTTTCCCACGACTAAAGCCTTTAATCTAGCTTCTATACTTCCCACGCATAATTGTATGAAATATTCCATACAGTATATACCTTCTCTGTTGTCATCAAAAAATAGACTGAAATAACTCGTGGATTTTACTGCTGGTTTTCTTTTGTAAAGCTAACCTAATTCTCTTCATTTACACTTATGTGACTAATTCAAAATGAAAAATGGCTAAATTACTATTAGTTTTAATCATATATCACAGTATATATATCAATATATATATCAATATAAAAGCAACATAAAATATGTTTACAACTTAATACAACTTAAAAATAAAATACAACTTAAATAGATACAAGATGTTGAATAAAATAAAAATGCTGTCGTCGTAGAGCTCTTTAAAAAAATACTGCCTCGTATGCTCATAATAGTAATTACAATGCTTTTCGGAAATCGTTAAGCTGCTTTGAAGTATTGCATCATTTAATTCTCCGACTGTATTACAATTCAATGTCTTGATGAAATTCTTTCACTGCGTGAAAGTTTGCTCAATTGGGTTCAGTTGTGGACTGTACGGGGGGTTTTCAATATAAACCTATCCATGATCAATATAAAATTCTACCTTCAGTTGTAGTTCTTCTAAAAAGCCGAAAAATCTTTCAGTATTATATGTAGAATCATATGTCTTGTATCAAAGCAATCTGTTTTTATGTGTTGCACCACAAGTTGAAAAATTACCGCTTCTAATTGTTTTCCTGTGACTTGTTCCGATTAGACTACGACTATAAGATTTCCTACTCGAACAAGATATTCCCAAAAACTGTAACAAAACAGCTTAAATGTTCGGTTTATAGTACTTTTGAAAGAATTTTACTGATACTTTTTACAAAGAAATAATAAAACTTTCTTGTCTACACGAAAGTAATTTTTTTTTACTAAAATTAAGCTATCTACTGAATTATGCAATTTTATTAAGTTAATTATCTCGTTGTGGTTGAAGAGGAGATAGTGCATATTCGTTTAACTTTCCTAAGGCCAGGTAGGGGTAATTATGTACCCTAACATCATATTTTTTTGAAAATTTCTGTTAAATCTAGTACCTAGCACATTCGCACTTTAGTTATTCCAAGTGTGATCATTTAATATTACTTTACATCAATTTATCCACATTTATTGTAATACAAATTGGGATACAAATTTACTCCAGTAGTAGATGTGTACAGAACATTTCACTTGCATTATAATATGTAAAACTTGTGATAAGTAATGTGTTATGGTATGTAAGAATAAGTAATGTCCATTTTGTAAACACTTGCTTCTTTTTTATATTTTATTTCTATAGTATAGAATCTATACGTTAAAATTATTTAAAACCTTTAAACTAGGACAGTGAAAAAGTATTGGGGAACAAATTTACCCCAAGTGGTCTTCTGTGTAAGATATTTGAACCGGCCTTAGGATGGTTAAATCAGAGGTTCTCTATTTTTTATAAAAGCGACTCTTTAAAATTAAAAAGAAAATTATTCAATTTGAAATGGAAGTTAGGAATAAAAGAAAAAATAGAGAACCTATTTTTTAATAAAAAATTTGTACATGATGATAATCTCATAATTTTGGAATCTGGACTTAATATTTGATAAATTTACTCGCATTTTGTTTTCTTTGTTTAGAATATTATTTCTGTTCTCAACACCTCAAAAAAAATCTTTCATGTCATAGAAATAATCAAAAAAATATATTTGTCTAGAAGAAAGGTATTTTTTACGCAAATTAAACTGTATTAAAATGTGCAATTATTTTAAATCAAATTCTTCATTGTGATTGAAGAGAAGATAAAGCATATTCGTTTAAATTCAAGGTTTTCTGTATTTTTGTACACTAAACACTTTATAAATTTCTTTAAAAATTAATTAATTTAAAATCTCATAAAAAGTGGAAGCCAGAAATAAAAGAAAAATTTATTGATCTTTATGAAAAATTTGTTCATAATTTTTGGAATGACACTCAATAAAACAAATACATACAAACTAAATTAAACTTGTTTAATTTTTTAAGTTTTACATTACAGTTCAGTAGTTATTTCATTTAAATTGTTGTGCCATTAGAATCTGATTATTTCTGATTTTAAATGATGATTATTGTTGTTCTCTGGGTAATTTTTATTAGTTCGTATTAGCGAGATACCACAGTATATCCACTTTCATAACCTATGATAACGCATTCATAACTTATTAATTGGTTCATTTAGAATGGGAACTTTAAATAATTAGAAATTAATTTAAGTTATCATAATGAATTCAGATAAGACTTATTAAGTCTCTTTTTTCGAGACAATAGAACTTGTTCGATATTTAATTATTTCTATATTTAGAAAGATTTTAGATTAGTCGAAAACAAATTCCTTTTGTTTGAATATATTTGCTTAATTTATTTTCATCGTTTATTTATAAGTTAATTTGAATGAAAATTTGCGTGTTGCTATTGGATAAAATTTAGATAAATAATTGACCAAATAATACTTTTAGACAAGTTGTGCAAGCTAACTTATTGTTCCTTATTACTCAATTTCGAACTTATTACACTGCATTTCGAGGTCTAATATTGATATCTCAATTTATTGCTCGGACACATAAGTCGTATAGTAAATTACCATATTTTATTAAATGCGATTGAATTTTCAAGTAATTGTACATCGTTCCTGTGGTTCCGGTCATCAATGACGCAAGATGGACTAGTAAGAGCGGGAAGTTGAACTTTTCCATTTGAACAACTTTAGTAAATATTACACGTTTCAGTCAAATTTAGAAATTTTAAAATACTTCGTCTCTCGTCATCTAATTGGATTTCGATACTGATTTCGAGTATACTTGAAATTAACGGAAACTGTAATGTTATGTAATATTTTTAAGATAGCATGAAAACAGTTTTGATTTAATATAAATAATATTGTGAAATGTGTAATTAACCGAATATCTTTTAAAATGAAATCTAATACATGTGAAAATTGGTCGATAGTTACAAATTATTTACATCCTATATCTATGTGAAATAAGAAATAGTTATTAGATAAATATGTTCTATGAGATACTTATTATTTTGTAATTTTCACTTAAAAAATACATCAATCTTATTGTCTTTTCGTTCAAACGCTATTACTTAATAAAAATCAATTTGTTAGAAAAATATTAAAAATTTATTATGTCACTAAAGCTACTTTTTATGTGCTTTCGCCTAACCCTATTTCCACCCTCTTTCGAGTTTTTGTTTTATCAGAAGAAACCCCAAGTCAAACCGACACTTCCTTCAAGTCATGATTTCGCTATAAATAAGAATGTAGTAACAACAATTTATCACCAAACAAAAGTTAACGTAAAAGAACCAGTAATTTAAGTAAAAAATTGTAAGGTAGTGATAATAATTAATTGTTAACAAATTTCTTATAAGTAGACAGAATTAATATGTGTTAACAGATGTCGCTGTGATCTATATCAGTAGTTCTTAAATTTACTAGGTCGTTAAAAATTAAATTATATAAATATTCTAAGGGTATAATCGCTTTTTATAAATGCTATACATTTATTTTTCATTTCTAGAATTTAGTCTAGCAACTGTTATTTATACAACTGTATAAAGTAATTATAAATATATATAACAATAAGATTGCTTTTATAGACTCATTGTTTTTTGATCTGTCAACTTTCGAGTCTAGAGAGAATAATGACATTTTAATTAATTATTGGAAGAAAGATGATAATTAATATTTGTATTAAAAACCACATATGTAGGACAGTGACATTTTCACTAAGACATTGGCGTTTTATTAAGAGATTAAAATAAGTATATGAATTTAACTACTTTTTATGTTTGCTTACTCTTCAATCTCTAATAAATTCAGTCTTAATTATGAAAGTTATTGAAAAATGAGGCTTTTTCAAATGATTTTAATTGATAAAACTTATTAATGTTTGGCAGGATTATTTCAAAATAATTAAAATTTTAACTTGATTATTGATAATTAAAAATAATTACTTATTGGTTCACAAATTATATACCATCCTAGGATAAATAATATTACAAATATAAAATTTGTTGAGAAATTCTTTAATTCTTTCAATAAAACTCAACCCATAATTTAATACATTTTAAAATTACTAGAAAACTTATTTTTCATACACGAAAAAATCGGAAATCATTACAATTCGACATTGAACATTTTTTACAGAAGAATTTTTTACATTTTTTATGTTTGCTTACTCTTCAATCTCTAATAAATTCAGTCTTAATTATGAAAGTTATTGAAAAATGAGGCTTTTTCAAATGATTTTAATTGATAAAACTTATTAATGTTTGGCAGGATTATTTCAAAATAATTAAAATTTTAACTTGATTATTGATAATTAAAAATAATTACTTATTGGTTCACAAATTATATACCATCCTAGGATAAATAATATTACAAATATAAAATTTGTTGAGAAATTCTTTAATTCTTTCAATAAAACTCAACCCATAATTTAATACATTTTAAAATTACTAGAAAACTTATTTTTCATACACGAAAAAATCGGAAATCATTACAATTCGACATTGAACATTTTTTACAGAAGAAAATATTTTCCAATGTAGCAATTGAAATTATAAATATTTATAAATATAGACACATTCCAATTTTATGTTGAATGATTTTTCAGATTTATATTCAAGTTTTAGGCTTTATTTTTTAAAACCAAATCTTAGAACAGATCTACATTTTTTCATTATAACCTTTTCATGCATCTTGTCCATTGTTGTAAACAAAAAATGAAAGTTTTCCATTTTTCATTTATTTTATAAATTCATTTTTATTTTATATTACCATGAATCTGTTTGGAATAATATAAAATGTATGATTATTTAAATTAAACTATTTCCAAAGGAATTAAATGATTGTTTATTTTAGTTATTTTGTATTTTTTTCTCCGACAATTTTAATAAATTCCTCGCAAAAATTTATTAAATTGATACAGTAAAACATTAATTAAATATTGGTTAAACCTAACAAAAATTTCAGGAAATATTATATGTTGAATTAAATGAAATTTTACGATTCTCTATGTAATATTCTATAAATGTCTAATTTAATATGTTTTTTGTATATAGACACAAATTTATAATAAAAAAATACATAATTTATGATTGCTTTAATTTATTTTCCACAAATAAAAAATTGTAATTTGCAAATAACATTGTTATATAAAAACACCTTACACAACTAAATAGATTTTACTAAACATTACGTCAATATCAGAATGCTTGGATAATTAATCATAATTAATAACGATAGAATTAATTTTTTTTGATTAAAAATTGAAGTGTATTTATTATTTAAGCATTCGTATATTTTTTTTATTTTGACAGCGTTAGTATCTTTGTCTATTTTATAACGTTTAATACTATAAACACTGCTTTACAAATAAACTATTATTGTTTACGTCTAAGACACATCAGAAGAATTTCTTTGTAATTAATATCACACGCTTTATTTGTACAAAACCATTGTTTGTTAAACCATTTATCGTGTCCAATAACTTGAGATTGAGCCATGATTGAATTTGAAACATTGGATAATTATTCAACACTTCGGCTAATAAACATTCGAGTTGTGTTGATCTTTTTAAGAGCTCGATTGAATAGAATATCATATTCATAAGTTAGCAAGTTTATATTTTTATCGCTCATGTCATAAATGGTTTCAGATAATTTACGAATATTTTTAAACCTTTGGGGAAATTTCATAAACATATCTTGGAGTTCCTCTTCTGTCATTTCATGATTTACAGAAAATAAATCGTTGATTTCCAATCGATTTCCAAACTTCCATTAATAATTTGCAATGATCTTGCAGAGCCACGATCACATGGACAAGTTTCACTGCTGAAAAGACATCTCTTCGCTATATTGCTCATTGAAATACGACATATCAAACATTCATTATCTTCCATATTTCACTAAGGCCGAAAATTCAAAACCGAATTACCAAAATTATAAATAAATTCTAAAAAACTTCCAGAATTCGAATCATAATTCCAAAATCGATAGAACAAAGAACACAAAAAAAATCTGACTAAATCGAAATCGATCCAAACTTTGACAATATTCACAATTGTCCGCGTCTGTGTGCGCACACAAATCAAACCCAAAAAACAGGTAAAAAGCGCACACAGACGCGCGACCCGATAATCAACCAATTATCATATAACAAGCCGAATTAGTTCGTTCTGTCGAGTATTTATTGTATTGTTATGTATTACAAAAATCTGAGTAAATAAATCGAATTTTAAACTTTAAATGAATGTTATACATACAAAAAAAATGTTTGACAATTTTCTCAAAACTTCAGAAGATTTTGAAATTTCTAGAATATTAAAAAAAAATTTTAATTTGTATAAAGTTATACAAGATTTTTTATAAAAAAATGTAGCAAAAAATATGAATCCATAAGACTGATAAAATTTTTATAAAAATCAAAGATTTTGGCTACAAAAATATATAGATTGTATCGGAATTTCAAATTTTTGGGATATATTTGGTATATATTTCAACAAAAATTTCAACAAAAAATTCATCTAAAATATTTCCACATTTTTGCTGTTTAAATATTTTAAATTTATTTAATGATAAAATATTCAGCTATATTAATAGTAAACATTCAAAGTTAATTTAACTGATTTTCATTAAAAAACAATCACGTAAACAGATTATTAATATCTGAATATGTACTATTTCGGTGAACTATTTTAATTCTTTGGGTATTTTTTGATGTTCTTTGTCTGTTTATATGTTTCTACGGTTTAGGTGATATCATATTTGAACTTCGTACTATGTATTGCAATTTTTTGTCGGAATATTTATTATTTGAAAGTTTTTAAATTATTTTTGATTTCCATATTACGTTTTTGATTAAAACTCGAAAGAATGTTTTTACCACTATATCAATAAAATAAAAGAACTTCTTTTATTTTCATTTAGATTTCGACTAGATCAGTATTGTTTCCTAGTATACATTGATAAATAGTCAAAATCTTAATAAAGATAGATGAAATGTTTACGGTTATCTACGTATTTTAAATAAAAGTCGTTTCTATTTACATAGGACTATCTTTATATTGAAACATTCATTGATTTCCTACATTTTTTAATGTAAATTTAATTCAGTAGTTATTTTCCCCTATAATTGTCTTTAAATAATATTCATTTGAAGCAGAGGTTCCCAACCAGCGCTGTCCGACTGGCGTACAAAAAACGAAATCATTCTTCTACTTAACATTAACAGTCCAGCTAATATTTTTTGTCTCCTTTTTTATTTTACTTCTTATGTAGAGTCATCGAAAAATGTTTTTATTTGCAGTAATACAATACTTGGCCACATATGTTTCTTTGCGAAGTATTTATTATACCGTATCTAATTTTTGTCATAAATTGAATTTCGTTATTATGCGCAATGTAGAATAACTGGTATAAGTGAGTCCAACAAATTAAAAAAAAGATTGATAAAGAAAATCTAGAATTTCTAAAGCGGTTGTAAATAAGCTATTTACTTGTCACGAGCAAGACCAATTTGTGTTTAAAGAACACAATTTAATGAATGGAAATGAGTATTCTGTACACGGGAGATACAAAAATAAATATAGTATATGTAGAATAGATAAAAATAACGTTATTATTAAATAATTTTTTTAAACAATCTATCGGAACCACAATATTTTCAGGCCCAAAATGTTATATAAATCAATCTGTTAAATCAAAATGTTATATAAACTCAATCTTTTGGAAATGAAAAAATAGTATTCAAACTATAATCTGTTTCTCTTTTTATTTATATTGTAAATTGACATGTGGAAGAAATCAGTATATGTGTCACCAATATACTAGAAATGATAATTAATTTTCTGTTTTTGGACGAAAGTATGGACATGTCAAATGTTAATAATTATAAGAACTGTAAATTAAGTATGAAGTAAATATGAACACTAGTTATTTATAAGAACTTTTAAAATTGCCATTATTACATTGATCAGCAAAAAGTGAAGTTATTAATAATAATTTAAAAGATTTCGCGCCCGAATATAAATAATTGAATAAGTTGTAAAAAACAAAAATTAGGAAATCCACAATATCTCTTCCAGTATATTTTGTATTTTGAAAAGGTGGTTTATAAACTAACTTGATATTTGACGCACCTTAGAAATGGTAAAAACATAGAACTTTCCGTCTTTGGCTTAAATTACACATTAACAAAACAGGATATTGCCAAGAACGTTGGTAATAAACCCATCAGATATATTGATCAGTAACCAGGCAAAATACCAACTTTTACAAGACTGATTTAAAAATTCATTATAAAAATGATCCCCTGAGTCCTTTAGTTGTGTCTATTGGATTAGTTGTGCCAGACTGAGTGTTAAATTATACCTATCATTTTTTAATATACTAATTTACAATTGTTGTAAATCTATATTCGATTTTATTAATAGAAAGCTATAACTGAAGAAGTCAAATGTCAGTGCTTAGCTATGGATATAAGAGGACATGGTAGAATTAAATATTTTTATGGTATATTTTATAATTTTAATAAGGGGATACTATTACTACAGATGATAATGATTTATCTGCAGACACTTTGGCCAAGTTAATTTTAGTGGAATGAATGTTTAATTCATGTTCTTTAGAGATGTAGGCAGAATAGTGATGACTATGTATCCTACCGAAGCTCCCCCTATTATTCTTATTGGTCACAGGTATTATAATTTATTATTATTATTATTGATTATTATTACCTATTTATTGTCTCATATATTTATTTACTCATACTTTTTTGTTATAAATCTTTCAACATATAAAATATTTACCTCCTTTCATGTCAAGTTAGCGGAAATATTTTTATATTGACATTTGATGAGAATATTGTATCAATCTAAGTAGATTTTTTATATTATAAATTTTTTGTGGAAAAAAAGAATTAAAAGATGCCGATGTTGAACCAAATAAAGTCGTTTTGTTTGTATTTGCACTAATATTATCGAACTGAAATATTCTTAGACAATTTATTGTTTAAATTTGTGGTTTTCAATCGATTAAAAAATTTATTTTCGTTTTCATTCATCGATTATTTGTTTTCCAGTATGGGAGGTGCAATCGCTATTCATTCTGCTGTTAAATCTGTGGTACCTTCACTAGTCGGATTAGTTGTAATTGATGTTGTTGAAGGTAATTTTTATGGTCATTAAATTATTCAAATTTATATTTAAACTCGTGTTTTTAATAATCGATTATTTCACTTCACAATTTCTTTTAATTTTGTTAATGCTCTATATTTTGTATCAATAAACACGCAGGAATCACACTTCTAATATTCACATGAAAATTACTATTTTCCTCTCAGTTACTTTGTAACATAAATTGCATTTGTTTTCAAAATGTTTTATTCTCAATTTTAAATCGATAAGGGAATACCTCGAACAGTACGGTTAATCGGTTCTGGAATTTAGCCGTACTATTTGAAAATGGACTATTCGAGGCATTCTGACGCTAATAAATTTACGGCTTAGTACCTCCATTAAGAAATTTAAAAATCGTGATTATAATCTAGTAAACAAACGGTTCTCATATTTTTTGGTGTCACTTCATTCCATGCTTTTAAAAACTTTTTTAAATTTCGAAAATTTTATTTAATCATTTTATAAACAATCATATTTTGAAAATTTCAAAACCGTACTATAGAGAAACCGTACTGATCGAAACCGTACTATGCGAGGTATTCCTGTATTTAATTTTAATTATTACTTAATTGGTTTATTGATAATGAATACTGCCTAATCGATGATAAAATATCTAAATCCAATATGAATGCAAGTATATATAGATATTCGAAACATATTTATTAGGATTATTAAATAATAAACAATTTAAGCTCATTAAAAAGTAATTTTCCTCAAAAGTTGATTGATAATACGAATAACAAAAGTATTTTATTAATTTCTTAATGTGTTTTATTTCTCCATAGTTATTTTCTGTTTATCGCAATAATGTTTTCTTAATTTAATAATCAATTTAACAATTTCTCAGTCAATAAATTTAAAATTATTACTTATATGTTTTGTTTGTTAAATAAATGTTTCTTAAACTTTGTAGTTAGATCTATATTTTTTAAATAAATCTATTAAATAGAATTAGGGAAAAAATCTATTTTCTGTTAGGTGGGTCACGAAAAAATTTCTTTTTTTCAAGTGGGTTACAATTTACAAAGTTTGGTAATCTCTGGTTTAAATGTAAATAATTAAATATTGTTTGTGTTGAAAGTTTTGTATCCATTCGATAAATATGGAATACATTAAGCCTTAAATGCATTCTGTTGCATATCCGCAACAATCTATTTAACCATATAGTAACCGCATTTTTTTCAAAAATTTTATTTTCAATAATTCATCTTTGTATGATAATTTTCGAAGCACTGATTGATACAGAGAGCAGCATCACACTTCTGACACATATATCTAGTGTCTTTTCTTATGTTATGTGATGACAATACATCTCTTTTGTGGTTTTCTTGCTTGATTAGTTTGGGGATCTCTGATATGAATTGATTCTCTGAAAGACGCGATAAAGATGGTGTTGTTGATGGTCTATCTGTTGTCAATGGTTTCTATTGTCCATATTTTTGAAATATCGAATTTATAATCTCGTGTTTGAAATCAGACAAATGTGTTGATTTATTTGTCATTTGTTGATGTATGACGTGAGCAATATGAACGCAAATATCAAGATGGAAGAATAATTTGCGATACCGCTTTGTTGTCTTTCGCGTGCTTTCCAAAAATGATATTTCCATATCGATTTATCAATACATTTGTTATATTCGATGATAACATTCGGATTTACTTTCTCTTGATTTGTTCTTTTATCTGGCTTTCCTGTTCTAACTACTTGAAAATTGTGTATCGTAGTTAGCATATAAACCTCGCAATTGTCCATCCATTTGAAAGACATCATGTTGTTCGTTCTCGAAATCTGATGTTCGCCAGTTCAAAGGTTCCCTATTAGTTTGGGTAAATTGCGTCGATTTTTACTGATAGTTGCACATGCATCAGTTTGGTTTTCATATAGAAACTGAAAGAGATCAGGACTAGAATACCAATTGTCAGTATGGAGGTGGTAGTTTTAAGAAAGAGTTTTTTTCCAATTCAACCCATTAGAACCAGTATTTTCTTCGCTTGATGAAAAGTCAGATGATAAATTTGCCATTATAAATGAATAAAATAATTGAATTTTAGGTTTACTTTATTATTACTACCGCAATATTTGCATTTAGCAAACGAAGAGAATAAAAAGAAAGATTTTAAAAATTGAATGATTTAATGAATTATTATAGCTATTATTATTATCTATTATGCTTTAAAATTTATGCTTTAATTTTAAAATACAAAACGGTTGCCAAAGTGTTAAGTACTTATATACTCAGTATACGTGCAATAAAGGAACTCTAATGCGCAGTGATGCATAAGTGTAACAAAACGTTGAGCCATTGTGTTTTCAAATTATTCTAATAGATTTCTCTGTACGCGTGACATTTTAAAAATATTTTTATTTTTGAATTTGGAAAAATCATACATTTAAGGGTTAAAGCCAACTAAAAATGTAATCATCATGGAACATTGTTGCCTAAGTATTAAATAATTTGTAGTTTGAATTCTGTATATGAAACGTTAAATCTCACTCGATCAGTTTTGATATTCACATAAAAATTATTGGTTATTTTGTATTGGTTTTCAAAAGATTTTAATTAAAATTTTCATCTATTAAAAGCTTAATTATTAAGAAAAATGTTTAATGAATGCTAAAAATATCTAAACCCACTAAGGATGTCTCAACTTATGAAGTATTCGATGTTAAGGAAATTTGTAAAATATAACTGCAGGAACACTTATTAGACTTGACAACTACATACTTAAAACATATTGATAAATTTCATTGCTAATTTGTGGTTTGTGAATTTCAACTAATAACACAAAGGATAATCTCCTTTCACTTATTGTCAAATACCTTCTAACGATTTATTTGTTTCTAGCGAATTTTTCCGAAAGAGTTCTCGTTTGGTAACGTAATTATTCATATAGGATAGAGAAGATATCCTTATTGCCAATACGAATTCCTTTAGGTTCTTTCGTTCTTGGCGTAGTTTCCTTTTAAATCCAAGACTTGTTCATGCGATACAGAAGACGTAATTGTAGAATTATTGAAAAGGCTGTGAAGTGTTCGCGGTCGCTTGGCTAATGGTCCATTTTTTCAGACTTATGTTCCTTTAGCTTTATGCTATGGATCCTATCCATGTGACGATGAAGTCCAGATGTTGATGATGACTTGCATTTAATGATTTTATTGCATTTCAAACATGTGGCTTTGTCTTCAAATCGTTTGAAAAGCTTGGTCATTTTCGTTTTCCGAATTCATGATATTAAATGCTGAAAATTTAATATTTATGTATTTGAATTTGTTTTTAAATATAATTAAATTTAACTTACCGATACAAACAGATTATACAACACAACCGCTTACCACAAAATAAAAATTGAAATGAAATTATTGCTAATGATGTTACACTTCACACAAGTAAGAAAAGACAAATCTTATACTTATTTATTTCAAAAAAATTATCATTCAATTTTTAAAAAATATTTTTTTCGATGAATACTTGATTAAAAAAATCCAACTAAGAAAAGACGTATACTTATTTATTTCAAAAAAATTGTTTTTAATGAATATTTGATTAAAAAATTTTAAAAAAAACCCCCGATTTCTCGAGATTCGGGATGGAAAATCTCGAGAATTCCCATCAGGAAATTCTCGAAATCCAACTCTAACCACAATAATGTTTTATTAATTTAATAATCAATTTAATAATTTGATAGATTTTCAGTAAAATATTTTGAAATAATTATTCATGTATCCGACTAGCTTTTGTTTTTTTTTGGTTGATAGATGCCTTTAATTAGTCAATTGTCACGAAAAATTTCCAATTTGTAAAGAGGATCTTGAGTTCGCAAAACTTGTGATTTTTAAAGGAAATAATATAAAGAATATTTTGCTTTAGAAACTTTGATATTATCACAACAGAGCAAAGGTGTCGGTTAAATGTTCTCCCAAAGAATAAAATATCTACGTTATAATAGCCATTTAAAACAAATTTATAAATAAAATTCTAATTTAAATTGTTGCTTTTAAAATTACTTTTCAACTAGAATTACTTTAGTTAAATTCAATATGGGTAAAATTTTGACTTATAATTCTGGTAATATTATGCCGAGCTGTGGTCGACATACGAGTGGAAATTGTTAAATATAATACAGAATATTGTTACATTGGAAATTTTTATTTCAAAAGCATCTATTCTGTTGACATTTATTATCATTCAGGATCAGCACTCGACGCATTATACAGTATGAACAATTATCTTCACAGCAGACCAAGTGTTTTCAAATCATTGCAGCATGCAATTGAATGGAGGTAAATATTTTATTATATCTTGTGCATTTTTTACTTTTATATATACTTTTAAATAATATACCTGATTAATCTATTAATATCCTGCGGATAAATTTTACATTCACAAGCAAATAATAAAGTCTAGAAATTACAGTAAAATTGTCTGATATTCCTTAATAATCTTTATGAGAATGATCTTTGGCGCTTCTAACCTGGAGAATTAATTAACTCATTCAACAAAAATAATATTACAATATTATAAGAACTTTTTTTCCAATTTCACCACGATTTCTTTTCAATTAACATTTTATTTATTAAAGAGCATCAGTATGTTTTTGAATATAAAAAATGTCAATTGAAAAAAATCAGTGGTGAAAATTGAAAAAAGTTCTTATAAAAAAGTGTATATATATATAAATATATAGATATAGATAGATAATATTAACGGCCCAAGTCCTTTACTTTAAAAACAGCTCCACGCCATAACTTTAGTTGACCACTAATAATCAATGAATTGTAGACACATGGGACCATAGCGTTCATTCATTCAAACATCCATCTCACTGAAATGCGGTGAATTTTCACTTACCGCTTCACATGATAAACATTCAATGATCTTTAACCCATTAAACTTGAGAAGCGCGATTCTTCCTGCTAATGATTGGAATATCGCGTACTGAACCGCAGAATAAATATTATTAATGAAGTCAGCGCCAAACATTCAATGCAAAAATTGATGTAGGTATGCATTCACTTCCACTGTTACCATGCCTATGGCACACGACGATTTTTACGATGTCTTTCTAGGTCGTCTAGAACTAGGGATAACAATGATTTCTCCAAATTTGAAGGCAGCGACTTGCACTGTGAAATGTGAATTTTGAAAATTGTAATAATTACGACTGTCCAGCTTTATATGTCATAGCAATCAAACCTCATTGATAATATGTAAGTTGTGCTCTCTTTTTGATTCTGTATTAAAAATGAGCTTCTCTACTCTCTACTGTAATAAGCAGGCTATGGCTACATTTAGAGCTTTCATAAAATTTAAGTTTTATTCGGCCGATTATTATACCGTTTTTAGTATAACAAGATATAGGCAAAATTTTTTGATTTAATTAGAAATTTAAAATATTGTGTTCTGATTGCAAGTAAATGAATATAAAATGAAAATATGACGAATACCTCAGTATTAAGTTTCTGAAGATATTTCTTCGAAAATTCAGATTGTCGTCCTATTTATTTAAGTTTCATTAATACTGCCAACATTTTATGATATACAAGCCCTACTTTAATGGAATCTTCCAGTGTTTAATTTTTGTTTTTGGAAGAAGGTAGCCTGACACAGCTCTGATAATATTTATAAATTAGATTCTTTATAATCATTTGCTTCATCAATAGTTTTGAATACGTTTTCATTCATAAGCGTCAAATCCAATCAGATAAAAAATATCGAATCCGCTAAGGTTTCTTTTCCTGGTCAATTAAAATGTATGTCAACGAATTTACCCGCAACAAAAGATGTTGAAGTATTCATGAAAATGTCTTTGAAGTCAAGACACGATTCAGACTTAATAGATGATCGGCCTGCCATTTTGGCAGTTGATGCTATTCCAGAGTTAGATGAAGCAACCGATGAATCATTACCAAATACAAATCATAAAGATTCACACAATATCTATACAACACGAGAAGTTTAGAGTTTTACACCAAGGATGACTTTAGATTTCTCATTATTTAGACGAGTTTAAATTCTAATCAACAGTCAAAGCAAAAAGAATCGTATTACACTTGGAGAATAGATTTGACACAAACCGAACCATATTGGAAAGGATGGTTTAAAGGAATGTCTCAAATGTTTCTTACAATACCTCAACCCAAATTACTTATTCTTGCTGGAATTGATAGAATGGATAAAGAACTAATGATCGGGCAAATGCAAGGCATTGATCAATTTATACATAGGTCACATTTAAACTGTTTTCTGTAGGTAAATTTCAGATGCATGTCATTCCACAAGCAGGTCATGCTGTTCATGAGGATGTCCCAGAAAAAGTAGCTGATTGTTTGGCTAATTTTTTAGTTAGGAATCGATTTACTGAAGCTAAGGCTTCTTGTGAAAAGTAATATGCTTGATTGATATTATTTTTAAACTTTGATTGGAAATAAAATTTTTAATTTGTCATAATTTCAATTTTTTTGAATTTAAATATGCTTTATATATGTTATTTATATCTTTAAAAAACTAAAATATTGTTTTAATGAAGTGTTTATTTTGTTCCACTAATCATGTGACTGGTAAAGAATCACAGGAAACCGAATACTTCAAAATTTTTAAAAATGAATTGGTTTTAATTTTACTGCGATAATTATTTAGTTTAAAGAAATTTAGTTTTTTAAGAATTCAGAAAACACAATATTAGAAAATTTTGTTTTAATGGGGTGATTTTATTGTGATAATTATTATGAAATATTTTTTTAAATAATTCAGAATATTTTTTGTTTTAATGGAGTGATTTTTTAAAAATATATTGTGATAATTATATAATAATTTAAAAAATATTGTTGTAATAATTATTATGAAATATATTTATTTTTTAAAATAATTCAGAAGGCTTTTTTGTTTTAATTGGAGTGATTAAAAAATTATTGTGATAATCATTATATATTTCATTTAAAATTCAGAAAATCCAATATTATAAAAATTTGTTTTAATAATTTGTCAAAATTTTAATGCAATAATTAATCTAATATTTTTTAAAAAATTTATTGTGATAATTATTATGAAATATATTTTTTTTAATGGAGTGATTTTTAAAAAATATATATTGCGATAATTATTATATATTTTAGTTCAAATTCAGAAAATGCGATAATTATATAATATTTTTAAAAAATTCAGAAAATCTAATACAGTAGAAACCTGTTATAGTGAAATTTCAAAGGACCAAAATAATTATTTATTATAACCAATTTAACATAAATATGAAATAACAACACAATGTTACAATATTAGTGCATAAAAATGAAATTCAATATTACATAATAGTAATTGTAAAGCAGACATTCACTAGGTCTATAAAAGAACAACAATATTATTAACCATGTAATTTTATTTATAATAATCTGTTCTTTTTTGGACCGACTTTGAATTGAAAAATTTTCTTTCAATGTATGTAAGGGCGTCTAAAGCATCATTGACAATTAAATATTATTAAATATTCTGTAAAAACACTCGAATTTCATGTTAATTCACAACTTTATCTTCCTCCCGCTCCAAATCATTACAATATTCAACTTCTTCCCTCTGAAATGTAACCTCGGTAATTTCATCATCATTTAATGTTCCGTGCAAGATAAATCATTATCTATATCAAAGAAATCAACAAGTTGGAGATCAATTTCCTGAGATTGTGGCATCTCATTCTCATTTGCCACATCATCAATATTGTTTATTACAATTTCAGCTTTATCAAAACTTCTAAATATATTCACAGTTAATGATTTCCAAGCCCTGTTAATATTTAAAATTGCATCCATAATAGTTATTTTGAACACCTTTTTCGATGTAATCAATTAGTTTGCACACCACGGATTTCCTTTAAAAAATTTAAGTTCCTTATCACCCCTTCGTCCATTGGTTGTAGAATACTCGTTAAATTCGGCGGCAGATAGACTAATTTAGTGTTGGTTAGTTTATTTTGAAGATCAAGGTGAGCGGAACAATTATCTGCAAGTAATAGAATAGAAGTAACACGATTCCAGATTTCCAATGTCATCCAAGATTTCTTATTGCTAAAATATTTAATTGCGCATTTTTGAAACATCTTGGAATTTTAGCTTTTCCAATCATTACAAGTTCTTTTCATTTAGTGCATTGGCGCATATAAAAATTGTCAGGCTCTTTCGATAATTTTTCCCCGAAACATTTTTTTTTGTCTCCCTTAAACTAAATATCAAGTTTTGGTTAAAATAAAAAATTTAGACAAATCACAGGAAATCCAAATCCTGAAATTTCTAAAATATTTTGTTTTAATGAATTTGTTTTTTTGTTTTAAAAATCAGATAACCCAATATATGAAAGTTTTGTTTTAATGTATGATAAACAAATTAAATATATTATAATTATTGTAATATTTAATTTTTGGTAGTAATAATCGTATGATTGGTGCATGTTTTTCATGAAATTGTTTCCAAAAAATATACAGGTATGAAGTTCAGATTAATTTAAACCTTTATACGTGAAGTGACTTTTTGAAAATTAGAAGGGACATTTTTTTATGAATGTAAATATTTTAATCTCTCATGCTAGATAAGTACAGAAAGTGGACAATTTTTTGAAATGAATATTGATAGAATAATCTAGTGCTATATTACATAACAATTAAGTAAATGAAAAGAAAACAACTTTCATGAGCCATTGTTATTGAAGAATAAGCGATTAATGGAGATAAATAAGCATTGAAATTAGTATACTTTCCGAAATAAATAAGATTAAAAATAAACGTTCTTTGAAATTGGAAAATCATTCACATACAAATAAATTACAACAATAGGACATTCAGTTTGGTGCGGAAGTAGTATTTAATTTTGTCATTGTAATTATTTTAATTGAAATTTAAGAAATATGTTTTATGGCAATGAGATTTTTATTTCCAAAAATAATTTAAGATAGAATCTTTATTTAGTAAAGGATAAATCGGTTTTATTTACTTGTCAAATCCTAATAAATATTGTCTAGACTATCGAGAAGAGTTAATATAGATACAAATCCAGATCTAAAATTCTTAATACAGTGGATAATTGGCGCCTTGTTATTAGAGATTTTTGTTTGGGTATTATGACTGAATAAATAATGTCATATTGTAGAGAATTAAATTCTACCTATAAATTTTGAAATTTCGTTGTTAGTACTTCATTTTAAACAACTAGACGAGATGCTATGATTGATTCAGTTGAAAAATATTTCTACGCCATACAAATTTATTCGTGCACATTATTTCACAACTTCTCACAACATGAATCTAAGCTAATTATTCCATTTATTGTGTTCGTAATATATAAAAAGTCTCCAAATACATTTCGAACGAAAGATTTCTAAATTGTTTTCGTCAATGTTACCCGTTTTTTATATTTGAAATCAATAAAGATCAAAATTTTGTTTCAATCTAATTTTTAAATGGTATTTATTATTCGTGGTTTTTACCTAGTATAAATATCATTTGGAAATATATTTTTAGCATATATTTAAATTCCGCTGTAAAAGTGTGTACATGTCATATTCAATTTGTGCATTTATTCATGTACTTGGCCTTTTCAAAAAATATAAATTTTACAAGTTCTCTGAACTCTGCTTTTTCTATCCGCTTGCCTGGCTGTCTAGATTAGTTTTGGGAAGAAGTTTATAAGAAAACTGATAGAAATTTTTGAAGATATATTTAATAATCGTTTTGATTCTACAGTGCATAAAATTTTATAGAAATTCGATCTAAATGAATTTTTATGAATGAATGTTATTGGTAGATTTATTCATTTCAAAGAACTTTGAATATTTTTGGAACACTTAATTTGTTTACATACTTAATATCGTATGCATATCATTATTTTAGTAGGGTAGTTAATTTGAAATTCTGATAAATTTAGTTATCTCTATATACTACTTCAAATAATAAACTAAAAACAAATAGCAAAAATCAAATAAAATCGTCAGTTATCGGTTAACATGGCTATAAAAAATACGTAGAATGCATTGCCTTTTTTTAAAGGAACCAATTTAAATTGATTAAATTCAAAAATCAAGACTAGTCAAGTTTTTTATTTTAGGTGAATTAAATCTAAATTATCTATTTTGAAAATTTTTGCATAATAGTTAAACAATGATGATAAAAAGATTTTGTTTATATTGGAATGGATTTTTTTAGTGGTTTTATAGACAACAGCATAGCTAGGACATGATGAGACATGTGTACTCAGGAGCTGATTTAAAAAACATAAAGTTTATGACACAAATTTATTACCAACCACTTTCTAGCATACTTTTAACGCTTTTACGGAACATTAATATTCGCTACATGCAATTGAGACACCCACATTTTATGATTGTTACTTGTTAGTTTAATTCGACGAGTTGTTTTTAGAAAATCATAGTTCACTTCCAAAAATGAATATTTGTATTCTATTACATTTTCATTGAGAAATATTATAAGTATATTGTTAACTACTGCACGCAGCTGTCATTTCTTTTCTACAAGAATTCAAAATTTTTTCAAAAAGAGGTAGTAAGTAAAAATGTCGGTGAGACAGGGATACCAATTTTATATTTTCTCCTTTCATTATCTGTTAAATTTACAACAATAGAATCTAATTTTTCTTATTCAATACTGCATTTTCAATTATACGATGAATTGGTGCATTATTTTTGATTTGATTTTAACTACATCATTAATAATTATAATTTTAATGGTCTAGTTTAAATTAGTTCAGCTTGTAACTGAACTTTAGGAAATTTTTTGTGAGCCTGAACATTTACTCGAGCGAGAATATAGAATAAGTAAATAAATTTTAACAGCATTTCCCTATCATCTCCTATATTTTCAAAATTTTCGCTATATAAATGAACTGAGTTAATTTTTTTAATGGTAAATTTCTTAGTTACTTGTTTTAGATCATTTCGTTCAATTTGAATAAATACCGAAAAAATATCGATTTAATTAAATATTTATTTTTATTAAATAATTATTTATATTTACAAATCTTTCATTTATTAATGTTGAATATTTTGAGGAATGAGTTTCTATCAAATACGTGATTGTAAGTAATGCTGGATAGATAGTATTATATTTTTGCCAAACACAAAATTTCTTTGGTGTCTGGTTTAGTTCAAAAAAAGTCTTACTGGAGATCTTTCGCATTTACTTTGTATTTTTAAAGCATTTGCAACTATATCCTACTATATCCTGTTCTTACTAAAAGCATATTCATTAATTCATTCAAATTTTTGCGCCCCAAACAGTCTATGACAAGAATTCTTAATATTGGACCTAAATTGGTCAAATCTCTTTGTTTATTTTGGATTGGATAAGACACTAAATGAATTTAATTTGCTCTTTAATACTTTCATTAGATCGAAAGCTAAATATGAAAATGGGAAATTTATAGTTTGAAGATGTTTATGTTTCCATCTATTTTTATTTGAATCAACTTCGCTACCTGAAAGCAACACAGCATTCTGATCGAGGAATTTTAATGATCATTATTGCTAATTCTTCGTGATCCATTTTGAAATCCATATCTAAATTGCTATTTTCATCAAAGGCGGTTTTATATATGAACAATTTCAAATATACTTAAATTTGTTTTCTACTTTCTACTCATAACATATCGGAAATCGTATCGCGGTTAAACTTCTTTACTAAATAAAAAAGCCCACTGGACACGAATAAAATTTAGATTTTAATTTGATCCCATCTATTGGTTAAGATTTCGTCTGTCAAAATATTACCATGTCTGTATTCATATTTCATTTCGATAAACCTTCATTTAATAGTCCTCTTTTTCGTAAATATTGATATTCATATTTTTGATCAAATGAAATAAATATGCTTTAGTATCTTAAGTTTCTGTTAAATCAGCAAATAATTCATTTCTCAATAAATCTAGATTATTAGTTTGTAATTAATTAAGATGCTTGTCATTCATAAAGAAAATTAACACTTTATTATTTATATTTTAATTTAAACTTCTCATTACTAATCAAAACACTCAAAAAACAATTTCATTTTCCATCTAGAAATTGACATATTCCAACAGATCATAAATTTTTATTAAACTCCTAAAATTTTTGCGACCAATTCAACTCTAGATTGTCTTTATTAATAATATTAACACCAATTTAACAATGATTAATTTAAGTAATAAATTAAATTAATTTTTATAATTTCGTTTCCGATCTGGTGTTTTTAAATTTTCGTTCTGTAGTGTTTATCGAGAATCCTTTTCATGTATTGAAGTTATCATATGATGATTGGCACTGCTTTTAAAACTGCATAGTTTAATAAACTTAAATAGACTAACAACTGCGCGAAACTGTAGAATGTTAAACTTATGATTGACAGAGTTTGTAAAGTCTAGTTAAATAATAGTTCATAATATGTAAAAGTACTGAAGTCTATTTGGCACCAACAAATATTTGTTTTATATTTTAACAGCCAGCGACGCTTAAGAGTAGAGTTAAAAGATATATTCTAGTGCCGAGTGTGTTATATAGCGACGTATTTTTTTAATTTGTGATCTGGATAAAGATTTGTAAATAGTGCCGGCAATGAATCTGTAATTAATACATTTTCCTCATTTATATTTTAGTTTTTAATTTACTTCAGTTGATTAGTAAGTCTTTCCAAAATTGTCACAAGTATCTCTAAATTATTTAACTATTTCTGACGGATAACCAGAAAGGATTATATCAATAAAAATTATAATTTAATATTTTCAAATATCGATTTTAATCATTTTTATTGGGTAATGTTAAAATAATTCTGTGATGGTATTTACAACTGGATATGTTTTCTTAACGAATTGGAATAATTAAATTGATTTCCACATGTTTAGACCGACACCATGTTGCTGAACTGTGTGCAGCACATGCACCGATTCTGTGTGATGTGCTAGCATTTCACATGTCCTCTAAAACAGATGATCAATATTAATCCAAATTATTGTCTCTATGGGCTTATTTTATTGTAAGTTATGAAGTAATTGAACTTAATTTTGAAATCTGTTATTTTTCAATAAACGTATCCTATAATGTGTTGTGAATATAATTTAATAGATTTTTCGATTTCACAGCTAATTAGTTTCTATGTTTTCCTTCAACGTCGTACATTTTCTAACTTAGGAAATCGTTTTGATAAATTTGGGTTATATATTTAGTAAACAGAAATTTCATTGGTGACTTTTTAAATAATAAAATTTTTATATATGCCCTCAAAGTTTTTTTAAAACTATATATAGACCAATTAAATTTATTTATGTTTATAAATCTTTATAATTTGATGATTTGTTTTTTTGGAAATTTTCGTAAATTCTTTTATAATTATTAAATTATAATCGTAATGAGAAAATACAATTTTGGTATATTAATTCACAAATATAAATTTTCATTTGATATGTTGGGTTATCAAATAGTGTCGACAGTAAAACAATAATTTTTTACTCCGTGGTAATATTTGTTGTCAAAAAGAAATAAATATTTTTAAATAGCTGTTGTAGATAATAAAAATATTTATTAATTTTACAATTGTCACGATTTATTCACTAGATTTTATTAGAAAATTCTTATTAACTATCCTGTATTAACAATTTATTCACGATTATTGCGAGGTAACTTAATGTCTGCTCCTTCCCTGGTAATTCTTGTTGTTCGTATGTTTGAGATTTCATGTAAATAGTTAACCCTAAATTCTCCCAACACATTTCTTGCTTTTTCAGTTAAATTAATTATTTGCGATGTGAAACTGTCCCCAAATAAGTTGGTATTAGAATTGAATCCCGAAGTACTATGAAATGATAAAGTTATCGTTTGGGATGCCGAGTTAGTTGACCTATTGTGTTTAATATTGTACTCGTATATTGTTTTATCAAGTATATTAACCAAGTTGAGTGATCTATCCGCAGACATAACAGAAAGTAACATTCTCTTTTTGATTCCATTAAAGTGTTCGATTTGGCCTTGAGTTTGAGGGTACGTGGGAGCACTAAAAATTTGCCTAATATTAAATTCGTTACAAAGGTATACAACATAACGGTTTCTGAATTCTATACTGTTATCAGTGTGTAATTCTTTTGGTATCATGCAAGAATTAAAAATTTCTACAACAAAATTTGTACTATTGATATATTATTAAATTAATAAATATTTTTATTATCTACAACACTATTTTTTAATAGCAATAGCAAACATATTATACCACCAATGCCTTTTTTCTTTAGATTATGGATAGGTAACCGCCTCAAATAAATGCAATTTTAAATCGATCAATTTATAAAATCAATCGTCTTTAACCGTAGCTTAGACTATAATTCTAGAATTATTATTTTCGATAACACTTGTTGTTTTTTCTAATCTTTTGTTCCCGATCTCTGCACCCAGTGATATAAAAATGATATAAAAATTGGAAATAAGTAATAAATTAAATAGGAAAAAAGCGTAACTTGTAAAATCTTTTTTTTAATACATATTATTTAAACGCGTTTATTTTTAACTCAATATATGTGTAGCACCAAAATAATTAATTTAATTTAATTTTTAAACAATGCATTCACCATACTGGTAATTAGTCTATGTTCTCTTTTTCTGATAAAGGGTTTCTTCATTTCATTTTTCTAAAAAATAAACAATATAAATCAAATTACCTCCGAAATTTGCTTACTGACTACTTGAGGCTTCTCATATTAATTAATTTGTATTTTTAAAATAATATTATCTAAGAACCATCCGATAGATATAAAATATTTGTGTTTATCGGTTTATTTGCTACCCGAATATACATGTTTCCCTAGAAAAATATTGATATGGATTCTTCGCATATTTAATGTATCCTTTACACCTCGATTAATATTGTTTTGCACACAATTTTCGTAAATTCAATTTATTACTCTACAACCCCAACTCAATTAATTTCAAATTAAATTTGTGCATTTATTAAAAAGTTTTTTCATGGAACTATTAAAACAATTTTCAAAAAAGGAACTAATATTTAAGTGTTATAAAATGTGTTCATAAACTCAATAAACATTTTATATAAAAATCGCTAATGGATAATCACAATATTGTTGCAAAGATTTGATATAAATGATTTTTTGATTTGAAAAAAAAAATTTACAGTTATATTTATCAAATAGTTTGTTTCTTGATGTTACTTGAAAATGTAAAATTGATAATTTTTTATTGTTACGATTATTGTCTTTATAAACATCTATAAACATGAAGCATTCGATGGGTGAAGAACTCGTTTGATTGCATCATTTTGTAAGGAAGAATGGGTTAGCACTATATTACTAATTACATTTATTTATACACACCAAATTACATCCAATTGACAAAAAGGATGAAATTCAGTTGGAAGAGAAAGACTACATATTTAATAAAAATTTGTGGAATATACGAAGTTCCAGCTTAAGGACAATAGTTGCGGATAATATCAAATGCTATTGAAAAATATGATGGCACTATAAAACACATTAATTGCTGGTTCCATACAAATAAAAACATGCAAGAAACTTTGCCAAAAAATGATAATGGAAAGCCAATATATGAGGATGTTGCATTTCTCCAGGATATTTTCGATGTGAGGTTTTTTAATATAAGAGTTTCGTTACTTTTCAAAAAGTGGAACGAAATCGATGATGTTCGTGATTTTTTATCAGCCTTTAAATGCCGATATTTTAAAAAATGCGCTTTGGAATGAATCATGTGCACTTTTTCTCTTAATACAAAGAATGCTCTTGAAATATTTCATTGCACAATATAATCACGGTATGTAGAACATCTTCAATGGATAATTTCATCAAAATTTGTTGTTTAATTGTCACATCAGAAGAACAATAAGAAGAAAAATAAGTTGAATATCATTTATTGTTCGATTGTTAAGAGAAAATGAAAAGGAAGACCAACTGCTAAAATGGCAAAAAATTCGGCTCTGAAAAAACCACCAGACAATACGTTATTTAAATAAAGTTTTTTGGTTTGTAGATTAGTTTTAGTCAGGAAGACATAATTAATTAAACTAACCTATTATATAATAATATGTAAAAATCGTAGTTTCATTATGAGTTTATTCATGATGTTTGATGGTTGTTTTTGAATCCAATGAAGAACTACATAATATGGTGTTGGACATTTGTCTTGTTTATAATAAAATTTGTTACAATTATGTTTCTTCTTAAAAACAATGAAGCCTTATACATAGCAAATTCGAATAAACTGTTTTTTGGACAACACTTAATAAATATAAAAATATACATTGCATATAAAAGCATTAAACGTAGAAAAAAATTATTATATAAAGTCTGCGTGTTCTTTTGTAAGTATGTTTCATAAGAACAACTAGAACTGGTAGAAAATAGTGTTTTAACAAGGTTGTACTCCTTGTTAATTTGTCCCGAAGGTTAAGTTTTCCCTCTTTTCTTTAGCTTTTTACCGATTTTTTCTATTATATATGGTTACATAGTCACTGGTATTTTCACTTGCGTATGGATTTTGTGAAAACTCTCTCTTTCATTAGATAACCCACAAATGTAATATAAAATAGCTTAACCGTTTGCAGACGGTAGGCCAGCAGTGCTGGCCTTAAATGGCTTATACGATATTAATTCCGTCCGCAAACGGTTAATTCAAAAAGGTATAAAACTGATTATTTAACCAATTTTTTAATGAAATCTCAAATTTTTACAACCAATTTGTATTTTTAATAACTACAGTGTAATCTTTTTAGAATTCTGAAAAATTATTGAATGTATTTTCACCTGGTAAGAATTATTATAGAAATGTACAATTGTTTAATTATAGTGCAGAATATAATACTAATCATGTTTCCATATTCATTTTAAGGTTATATAATATTATAATACATGTAAATGAATAATATTGTATGACTTATGATTTGAGCTACACTTTCATAGTATGAAACATAATTTTTTGATCGATAATAATTATAAATAACTAGCTGTAGTATCCGGCTTCGCCCGAGTTTACATTTATTATAATAATAATTCATTTAAATTAATTTTTTGTTTAATGATGTTTTTACGTTCCAGTATTAATTTTTTAACAGCTTCAATTCCATGTTTAGTTCACAATAAGAAAAGATTTCAAAATAAATTTCAATTTGTAAAATCGAAAACACACTCCAATTTAAATCGAAAAATAACTAGCAATATTTTTCCAATTGCAAACTGGTTCACTAATCAAATAAAATTCAAATTCTCCGTGTTTGAATTCTTCATTGAAAACTTTTGACTAAATTATATTACTTTCAACTGCAAGTAGCAAGCATATAATAAATTATTATTTATATGTTAAATTTCTGACCAGGCAGACAAAAAAACCGACTAAGGGTACCCTAGGGGTGGTCACCTGGGGTTGAAACATAGCCTATGAACTGTCTCAAGTCAAATGAGGGCCACATGCAAAATTTCATCATCCTAGGTCCAACGGTGGGGAATTCTATAGAAAACAAACTTTCATCTTTATATTTTAGATAGTCAATAGTGTAAATTGCCAATAATTCTTGTTTTACACTTATTTCCTTTAACTTGTCAGAGCCGTTTTCATTTCTACACAAAATTCTACACAATTTTGTAGAAGTTCAGCTAACAATAGTTTCACCTGATCATACAATTCTTTCCTTGGCAAATATACTGATAATTTCTGTTTTCGTTTGAGGAAAAAAAATTACAGAAATTGTGATTTTCTGTGTATAGGTTTCATTATCAATAAGAACAGAAGTTTCAGAAGTTAATAAATCATAAGCAATATTTTCTAGAACTCTAATGTAATCCAGATTTTATCCATTAAACTAAAATCCATCCCATGTAATGTTATGTATTAATAAATTTGACGATGTTCCAACCCTTGAATTAATGATTAGATGATTTTTTCGATTGAAAAGGAAATCATTCATATGTCTTTCCATTTCGAAAATAATTTAATCTCCTCGTATCGGTCATTCTTTTTTAAAAGTAGTATTTTTAATGTGTCAGGTGTCACTTATTTTATTATTTTTTGCCTCAACCAGAATATATGAGTAGAATATAAGTTTTTAATAAAATGGATCTCCTATGCATTAATTAGTCAGAATTATTTCTATGTAGGACAAATGTATGTCACCTTAATATCCAGATTTTGCTTGAAATTATTTAAAAAATAAGTTTTGTCGGTAAAAACCAAAAAATTTTGAGTATGTTACTACAATTATCATTTTATAGCAGACTTGACCAACACCAACTATATTAGGATCCAATAAAGAAATTATTAAAATAAGAAGCCGGAAAAGATTTTGTGTACCATAAATATCCTAATTTTAATATATTAATAATTAAAAGATATTTCATTTTTCCAATTACACAAATTTATATACAAATAACCTTTTGCTACCTCATGTAATATTATGCTCCTAAAAATATGTGGTGTATGAGGAATATTTCCGATCCACGAGAAATTCCGCATTGAGATGCTGATTGCCTATAATTACTCTAAAAATACAATATCGGGTAATATATGTAAATATTTTCTTCTTTCATCTTTTAAATTAAACTATAATAGTTTGTAGTTACTTTTAATTAATATTTTTATTATTTCGCTGATTAATTTTTAGACCTCTTTCCAAATAGATCGGGTACTTTGTTCGTTTTAATTTCCCTTTCATTTTATTTACAGTATTTTAAATAATATTTTCATTCGTTATCTTTACTTTATGTATCTATTTTATATATATATAGGCCCGGCGTGAGGCGGGTACGATGCGTGATTTTCACGCAGGCGCCACGGCGGAAAAATACAAAAGGCGGCAAATTTGTACAGAAATTTGTTATTTTCATAACAATTTCCATTGTTTTGTTTAATAACTAGTCCAATTTGAACAATGATGTTCCATCTGTGAAAAATATTTTTGTTTTGTATGCATTTATCGTTTTTTTACTCTTATTATGGAATGCGAAGGCGGTAATATGCAATTTTCACACATCATCTGAAACTCTAGCGCCGGTGCTGTATATATATATATATATATATATANAGCAGAATCTTAAAATTCACTTATAACACGTTCACTGTTCATGTATCATATATGATTCATAATTGGATCTCATTTTCATGCCCAAAATCCATATTGAACAAAGAATTTTGTTAATTTATTTTTTTATAACAGTAATATAAAACGGACATAGACATAATAATAACTTTAAATTAATTTAACAAAAATGGCCACATGAAAGTGAACTTCAACAATTGCTTGGACAGTGAACGTGGTAAATATACAGATTATCCGAAAATTTACTAAGATTTTTACTTATTTATGTGTAAGTATAATAAAATAACTGTGAAACGCAACAATATATTTTATTAAAAATATTAATAAGAATATTGGTCAACTTGATATCCATATAAATCATAATACAGTTTAATGCATTCGCGATGTATTTCATTATTACTTCATCTGATAATGTTCTTATGGCGAATAATTTAACATTTAACATTACAGTGATTAATTCTTCGATTTTTTGGCTTTATTATTCCACTTTCTTCATTATCATTTAATGAGTTTCTATAAGTACTTGGCTGACTAAAATGTTGTTTATCATAAATTGAATCCAGCATGAACAGATTTTTACTCCATGATTTAATTATTTCTGTAGTTACAT
Source organism: Schmidtea polychroa (assembly GCA_959609185.1). NCBI lineage: Eukaryota > Metazoa > Platyhelminthes > Tricladida > Dugesiidae > Schmidtea > Schmidtea polychroa. The sequence goes on from CAUHTR010007973.1 coordinate 135,964, forward strand.
TTAAAGAAATTCAACTGGCGAAATAACCTGAGAGTAAATTTTGTGAAACATGTATTTCTAAAATAAGATCCCTAATCATTTTATTAGCATTAGAACTATCAAACCAATCAATTTTGACTGTTAAGACATTTGAACTGGTTCATTATATTTAAGGAAAACGTAAAATTTATAGAAACTTTCATTATTAATAATATCGTCTAGTTTGTTAAATATGTCTATTTATACGACAATCATTCATCATCAGTTTGACAGGTTTGGTAGTTTTCGGTTAGTTTTAATGTTACATAATTTACGTTCGTGAACCGCCTGAATTTGCTTAGATTATTTATATGACCTAAAACGTTTCATTTGTGGTAGCCGTTCGCGAATTTATTAAACATTATCCCTATTCTAATATTTATGATGTTATTATTAATTATGCTGTCTTGGTGTTTTTATATTCATTTTTATTTTCCCATTCTTTTTAAAATTACTTTTAATATCAAAAATTAGGAAAGATATTCTGTAAATTTATTTTAGTTGATAGTTTTCAGATCACTTATTACTAGAAATTTTAAAAGGTAGAAAATATATTTTATTGCTATTGTATTTAAAGGTATTCATTCACTAGGAAATATTTTTTACCGCGTTAATAACAATAAAACATTCATATTGGATTTATTATTCATTAGATTACTATTTAATAAATAAATACATTTTCACAATGGTCAAATTTCACTGCTGTTTACCAAACGTAATTTGGTAATTTTGGTAAATTTGGTAAACGTAATTCGTTGATTGGGTAGTGCTACAATTTTTTGCTTTAGATTTACTAATTTGCACTAGATAACAAAATTTATTCGAAGTATGGAGAGTGTTTCCCCGTAAAACTGTTAGATTTTTAAGAAAGTTCGTTTTTAGTATGAAGAAAAAATAACAGATGTTTCAACAAAATTTTATTTAATCTCATTATTTTCAACAGTGTTTTGCAATGTACTCGTTCACGAATAGTTCATCATTCATCTTAATCAAAGATTTTCTGAATCACATTCCTTTGAAATTTGAACTTTACAGGGCTTCTTAACCCCTTCAGACCTGAATTAGAAACTGTCACAGTGAAACTGATCACTAATTGCTCATAGATGGCACTAGTGGTATGATTTTAAAACAATCAAAATAGTTTGGTCGGTGCGTGGAGAGATGGCGATGAAGTAAAATATATTAAATAAGGGTTATTAATGGTGTGTGCACTAATGCTATGCCATGGGGTCCTGAAGGGGTGTAACTGTGTTATACATATATTTTGCTGTCGTGAATCAGGCAGGTTCTCGGCATGTGTGTAAGTTCCTGTAGTAAATATGATTGATTCAGCAGGATATTGGTATTAAGATATATTACATTGATAACAGAATCAAATATTTTATATTTGATTGTTAAGTGATTCGTTGCCCACTTTCAATATTAGGTCCTGCAATTTTCTCAGGCTTATAATAATATATATAGCAGTGCTACTAATGAATAATTACTTACGAAAAAACGCTGTTCTGACTGTGAACGGTTATATATAATAAAGTATTTTAAATTTTCGGAAATAATAAGCATGTGTTGTGATATAGTATGTATTGGGAAAATGTGGTAAGCTAACAATTACTATATTTAAGGAGTTTTATAGTAGTATTATCAAGCATGCGACCGGTTACATTTTAAAATGATAACTTAAATAATAAATCATTTTTAATTTGTTAGAAATATATATATATATAATCTATTTTTGGTTAATTAAAATTTGGCAAGAGTTTTAATTATTTTTATTTATATAACTATTATTATCTTATTTTTCGATTTGAAATAATATCATGAATAAATTACTAGAAAAATTGGGTATACATTTATACCCGCGCGCCCACAACCGCGCTGTTAAACAACACCGCGACCTTGAAAATCGCTGACCTTGTGAGCAGAAAGATCACTTAACAACAAAATACATACAACTAAAATACTTACAATCTCAATCATAGTGATTTAACTATTTTAATATATTATTATTAATAGTTTTGCTTAAATAATGTTAGGTTTTATTTTGTTTCATTTTATAGTAATTCTTTTTGATGATTTTGTATACAGTTTGGGGAGAAAAATAATTAGTAGATCGAAAAGGTTAAGAAAGACAAGTTAAAACTAAAAAGTTAGGAATTGAAAAAGGTAAAAAATAGAAAAATCCAGAATCCAAAAAATCAAAATCCAGATTCCGACGAAACAGGTAAATTTATATATATATATATATATATATATATATATGATATCTGATATATATAGTATATATGGTATATATGATATCTAGGTGGGAAGAATATACATATGTGTTGATTCTAGGTGAATACAAACAAGAGTAACAAAATAAGCTCACAACTAGTATTTTATTAGATATTTATTTAACCTAGATAACTACAAATGAGTTTATTAAATAAAAAAGATAAATAAATAGGTATTTCATTCAATGATTATATGATTTGAATAAACTTTCATTATAACATTAACTAACGAAAATTGCGACGTGGGAAATAGTGTTTAAGAGATTCCAGAATGAAAGGGATGAAATCGAATTTTCTATTCACTTATTTAAATTTATGTAAATGTTCATTTTATTTCTATTTTTATCAAGTGTCAATGTGTTTTTAATGAAAGTTTTAATTGTTGTCTCTGTAATTGGATTTTCATTTTCATCTCAGATTTTGATGTGATAAATTTGATTTCAGGTATGGCTTATAGTTTCCAGATTTGTTGATTGTCTTAATTAAACCGATTACACTAGTTTATTTGTATGATGTTTTGGTTGTTTTCATTCAGTTTCGAATATTGAATGACATTCATAGTGCTAATCAGTGTTTTTAGAGTAAATAAATCATGTTTATGACTTTTTGAAATATTTTTTTTCGTCCGAAATTCCAGTATTCTGTTGAAATTTTTTCAGATTTAATTCTTTCATTGATTACTGTTATTATAAAATTACTTTCAGATAATCTGGGACATCGCATGGAAATTATCATTTGATTTTGTATAATTTGAAATAGTGTACCTACTGAGCTTCATTTAAACAAAGGTTATTTTTCATATTGTGTGAGATTGAATTACTAATAAATTAGGATGTATTAATGAATAAATGTTTTCTATTATATTTATTTTTAAATCAATATATTTTATTGTAAAAATAACATTCAATTCACATTTGAAAATGAAATAATTTTTTTTAAATTAGTATAATTTTTATATGACAGCATTAAGTATTTGTGGTAAATATTTTTTACAATAATTGCAATTTAATTACTGGTTATTATGGTTAAAATTTTAAAAATTTGTTTCCAATTAGGGATGTAGTAAATTGTGATATGATATAATATAATTATATGACTTTGGCAATAGGGTATAATAGAAAGATCTATTAATAAAAAATATATATCCCAATGCAGTTAAATATCAACATCGCATCCACTTGTTTTAACTGAATTTTCCATTTTCCATCATTGATAAGTATTAATTCACAAACAGCATAATTTTTTCCATGAGCTACTTCAGCAGGAACGACTAAAATAGTTGATTGCACTTTTGAATTTATATCTAACTTTATGCTTCTTTCGTTTCTTAAATTATTGCCCTCCCAAAATATAAGAAATCTAATCTCTTACTTTTCGGAAATGTCTGTTAATTTGTCTATTTGAGTGATGATGATAAGGACTCTTAAAAACTATTATTTCAATGCAATATTCCTGTTGAGGATAACTAAATAACAATTTATAAATAAAATTACATGGGGGAAGATCGTCATGACAAACAGGACGATCTATGGGAACTCAGAAAGAAAATGGAAGCAAAAAGAAATGGGAAATGAGAAAAAGGAATGAAACAAAAGAGATTAAACAAGAAAATAAAAACCAAGGTCAGTACTAATTAATTAGTACAAAAAGGAAAAGGGATTTCGAAATTGGGAAAATAGGAAAACGAACAATATTCTTTTCTCCAAAGCTTGTCAGTGATAACGGAATTGCTGGGAGAAGGCGGTTGAACAAAAAAGGGAAAAATATCTTGACAGCAGTCAGAGATTAAATTGAAACAGTCGGGAAAGGCAGAAGAAAGAAAGTGGAGTGCCACAAAATAAGTAAGCTATATAAAGAGAAACTATTGGGCACAAAACGGAGACAAAATTAGAGACAAAAAGTAAGAGTCAAATTGAGAAAAAAGTTAGTCAAAAATAAAGAGAAAATTAGACAGAGTCGGATGAAACGTTATCGGGAAAGTTATTTGTAAAGAATTGTAAAGAAACTAATTGTGAAGAATAATTATTGGAGAAGATCTGAAGAAAAGAATCATTTGACAAATTAAAAGAAAAGAAGCTGCTTGAGTATTTGAATAAAGTTGTGAAGAAGGTCAAATACAACAACCAGTCCCAGTTGATAAACTAATCAATAGTTAGTGATTTTTCAATCCTGTGTTATATTCCTCACTGAGTGTTGTAATAAGCATTGTATAGTCACCAAGCAGAGTGTTGAATTGATTGTCAGTGTAAAGTGAAAGTTATTTGTGATATCAATAAAGTGTTAATTGTAAATCAGTCAAAGACACGTTTGGAGTCAGAGTAAGAACTTTAAATTTGTCACCACCCAATAACCTAACATTCCTAAAAATGTTTGATAAAATAAAAATTGTTTTTTATTATTACAATTGTCTATATAATAATATTCTGTGTTGCCTTTTTTAATCTTTTTTTATTCATTAGTTTTCGTTTGAATTAATTGGCCAATTGCATGTTTGACTTTCTATTGGCATTGCTAATATTTTTGTTTTTATTTTCTCTGCATTAGCATTTGATTTATTAATATTATGTATTACTTCCAATATTTGGTAATGGTACTTCATTATTATGTTGCTCATCTTTGAGGTATTCCAATATCATATGAAAATTATTTAAGTAGTTTATCAAATTTTGAAATTGTAATTGACTTTAATATCGATTTTTAAATAACGCTTATTTATGCACTTTTCCCAAACAGTGATTAAAAAGTTAAGTTATTTTATTTAATATTGTTAAAAGGTCTACCATTAATATAACAATATCTTATGTTAGAAACATTTAAAATATTTACGTAAGATTTAAAATTATAATTAAATTTATTTTTAGGTCAATCATTCTAATCATTAAAACTTAAAAATATATATTAAATTTGATTCTTGTTATAAAAATAATATAAAGGCATACCTCGTTTAATGTTCAGGTTGCGTTCCTAACAATTTAAAGTTAATAGAAACCTCGTTAAAAGAATCACTATTTACACGAAACTATCTCATATTTTTTTTCTATTTTAAAGTAAAAAATGATCAAAAAGATGGTATTTTATATTATTTATTGTATAATTTTTTTAAAACATATAAATATATTATTATATAAATATTATTATTATTATTATTAGATTTAAATATAATAATAATATTTATATTAAATATAATAATAAATTTAAAACCTTTAAAAAGTAAGAGAATTTTTTATACGAAATAAAATATAACGTATTTAAAAATATTTTCAAACGAACAGTATTTTTCTTCATAAAATTAAAAGAGTTCTATAAGAAAGTAGCGCTAAAAGAGATAAAGTTAACAGAAGTATTCCTGTAATATAAAGTTGTTGATTGGTGTTTTACATAGTTTCGTTTTTTACTCATTGAAACTTTTTCACAACGATCAGTTCACTTTAAGTTTTACATCTTGAAATTGATGCATAGTGGCGCAACTCAAAGGGCTCCGCAGCTCACAAGTTTAAGAACCGCTGACCTAAACCAAGAAATGAGCTCAATTTTGATAAACACTTTAGAATTTTGATCTTTAAAATCACTTCAATTTTCAAATTATTTGTTCTAATTCCTTCTGAACTTATAGTATGACCAAGAAATATAAATTCATTTTGATGAAATTTGCATTTTTTCTTGATTTTTAATATTGATTTCAGAACACGTTTAAACACTTCTAGTATTTTATCATGTTGCTTTTCCTATTTTACAAATACAAATATATCGCCAAGATATAAAATGACACCGTTGAAATTATAACTTCCCAGAAGTTCATGCATGTAAGGTAGCCAGTTATGTTGATAAACAAAAGGAATACGATTTAAATAAATCTGACTTTGTTTGCTACTAAAAATAATATATTTCCTGCAATTTTTATCTAATTCTTTTTGATAGTAAATCAATCTCAGATCTATTGATGATAATATCTGTAAATTAGATAAGCAATCGAGAAACTGATAAATTCATGACATTGGAAATGAATATTTCTTTGTAACTGTATTAAGATGTCTGAAATCCACTCAATTTCGTGTTGATCCATACTATTTTCCAACAATCACCAACAGAGAGTTCCAAAGAGTTTTATATTGGCTAATCACTCCTATTTAAATTAATTTTTCAAAGAAGTCGTCAATTTTTGCTCTTATTCCATTACTCCTCGACAAGAATATTAAAAAATTGGTGATACATTTATTATATTCTCATGACTTATTATTTTTATGTGACCATGATCAAATCTTGAAGTCATAAATATTTTTCCATATTTTTGTATCAAAACTTTTAGCTTGTTGCTCTAATGACCCTAAAAGCAGTTCAACACATTCCATTCTCTAGCTTCATTTGAAGAATAGAAAAATAAACTTTCATCCATCGATTTCGCCGATAAAATTTTTTAACGAATTTTTGTAACGATTGAGGCACTAATTAATTTAAATATTACATTTAACATTTACCTATACTGATTCCATTGGTTTTTTCCAATTTTAGAAAATAGTCTACTATGTTTCTAGTTGGTTTTTAAAAAACTTTTTACTTTAAAGAAAGTTTTAATTATTTTTAACATAAATATAAAATTATATTATATTATTTACCACACATTTTCATTTTATTTGTGACTTTTGGGCATTATTAGTGTATATTGACAACATTTATTTTTTATACTCTCATACCTCGCTTTACGGCCTAGATACGTTCCAGGAAAGTTGGCCGCAAAGCGAAACGCCGCATAACGAATCAAATACATTTTGATACAATTCCATATAAATTCAATAGGATTTTTGGCCGTATAACGAAACATTTTAGGCCGTAAATCGAAAAAGTGCCGTAATTAAAGTAGGCCGTTATAGCGAAAAGCCGTATAAAGAGCAGCCGTATAGCGAGGTATGAGTGTATTGATTTTTAAAGTTTATCTTTGTAAATTATAAATCTAAATTAACATTTCAGTATTCATAATAACTGGTCAAAATGAAATTTGGCTTTATCATTTATGGTTTTTCTTTTTAATTTTATAAAAAATCTAGAGTAATAATATTGATTCAACAAAAGTTTTTGCATTAAATTTAAAATTTATATTTGTCATTGTTTCTTCAAAAATTAACCTTTAAAATTTTAATATTCTATGCTATATTTCTCCATATCGAGTTCACTTGCATATTTTTTTCTACTTCTTTCGTAATTTCTATACGCAGTAAATGTTATTAATCATGAAACATTAAATGTCAACACACACATAAGTTTGTCTGTTTTCATAATATAAGTGTATAGATTTTTTTTATTATAAATGTTTTTATTATTTGCAATCAGATATAGCATAAAAAATGCTGATATTTTGAAAATCTACGGGCTGAATTGATTTGAGTCTTTCAAAAACAGAAATAAGTTATTTGCTAGAGCAGATTTTTGGCCTCTTTATATTTAAAGAAATTTATTTAAATGGCTGGTTTTGATATGTTTTTTGACGGAGTGGAGTGCATTATATTAAAATAAATTTTACCAACCAATATATTATTGCTTATTTATTTTTCCAAAATTTAATTTATTAATCATAATAAATGAAAATCTTTTGAAAATGAAATTGCATAATTGTTTTAATAATGTTTGTTAGTCAATTCAAATAATAAGATGTATGCCATATTAATCTGAATATTTATAGTTTTTAGTAAGTAGAAATATTATTTAAATATATCATCTAGTACTCTTTTATCTTATCAGCTACACCTTGTTTCTTATTTAATTTATTAGTTTTATATAGTTATTATTTCTATTGTACCAGAATTGCTATGGATAAGCCTTTAATAGAAAATGCTTTAAAGGGTCAACCTTCAACTGCAATGGATTTTTTTTCTAAAAATTTAGAAAATTATAAGATCATATCTATGGCTCAACAGTAAAATTTATTTTAAGTATTTGAATTCTTATCAACTGTAAAGGTTTGATGAAATGCTTGGGGGTGGATTCCCATGTGGTAAGTTAACTGAAATATGTGGATATGCTGGAATAGGAAAAACACAACTATGGTAAGTTATTAATTATTACAACTATGATTTCAATGTTTATACTTATGAAAATTAATTAGAATAGATAATAATTTAGTTCTTAATTCTTACTTTTCTGGGATATAGAAAGCAAATACTTGAATTATTCAATTGTAGATCAGAAAGGTTTTTAATATAATCGTAATTGTAATCGTGATAGAAAGGGATTTTGATTTTCAAAAGTAAGACTGGAGTTTGAAAAAAATCAAAGTAATCTCTTAGAAATAAAGAATCATTTAAAGTTTTCATACCAACAATGATTATTACAAATATATGACTCAATCAAATCAGCATTAATTCAATAAATTCAATTTAATATTTGTTAAGAAGGGAAGCAAAATATATAAAATGCAATTAAATAATTGCAATATCGAGAATAAGAATATAAAAACAAATTTTATTAAAAAATCTACTTGAGTTCTAGTAAAATATCGAATGCATTTTTAATTGATAAAAACATCGTTTAATTGTTATACAAGCATATTTCTGAAAAAAATCAGAACAATTATCTTCTGTGATCCTTGTCAGCACAGAAACAATTAAATGAAACAAATTCTCACGTGAACTAGGCTCTTCTTGTCTTATGTATTTTTTCCTTTTCCCAAACGTATTTTCAATCGGATTAAATTGTGGTCTATAGTATGATTTCTGGTTTCCAAAATTCTTTTTACTTCATTGTTTTTGTGAAATGGAACATTATCCATGACAAACACAAATTCCGTCAAACTTTTTTCATCAATTCACAGCATTAAAGAACTGAAATGACTTGATGCTGAGAAATGGGCGATCTTCCATATTTCGAACGCATGGTAATATTGAAACTAACCCCATCAATAAAAATATGTATCTCTCGTTCTTTTGTCGTTAATAAGTCTTGGAACTCAGTTGAATATTTCACTCTTTCTGCCAGGATAGCCACAACTTTTAATCTTTTAAAGCTATAATGAAGTGATTTTAAAGAATTATTGACCACAGTTGTAACTTTTCTTTTACACTTTCTAATGGAGCATTGAGAGTTATATCACATTTCTCGTATGAAGTTTTTAATCTCATCATTAATTTTATAATTTCTTCCACTTACAATATTTGGTACTTTTGTCGTATTTCCCCACAGTTAAATAATTAGTTAAATAAATAAATAATTAAACAAAAAAAATCAGCTAAATAATCTCAGGAACTTCCACTGAGATTGTTTTTTTATTAATCTTAACGTTCATTTCATTTTCAAAAAGTGATCTTAAGTGATTAAAGGCGACTAAAAAAATATTCTCTTTCTCTAAGTTCTAAATTGTCATTTTAAACAAAAAAAAACAATAAAATTGATTAAAAAGTGCTAAAAAATATTATTTCCATAAAAAAGAGTTAATCATTAACTACTAAGTGATCATAACCGGTAAAATAAGCACCTCAACCATCACTCACTAGAAGTGAACCACGTCTAATATATTCTAAAATAAGAGCCATCAAAGTTTTCGAATTCCTTCTTTCAACAGGAATTAATATCGATTCCTTTGTGATACAATCAATAGCGACATAAACCCATTGCTTCCGTACCATTCGCCCACGATTGTATTTTCTTCTTACTAAGAGAGCTTCATCAATTCGAACCTCTATTCCTGGACCACCAAGCAATACAGGAGAAGCCATTAATCGGATGACGCAAATTTCGCGAATTTCTTCTTTGCATATCCAGCGGAAACCACAGTCACTTTATCAAGTGATTTTGTCATTCATTTCCCGCATGTAGCACATTTCCTTGCGCTCCGAAGCAATCCAAATGTTTCTAGGAAGGTTACATTGCCTTCCCTTCCTCCCTCAAAGCAAAATATAACTTACCTGTATTATAAGTTGATAAATCATTGAAATCCATATCTTATTTTTGAATATAAATTAATTAATAAAATAATTTATTAAAGATTATTATTTTACGGTTTAGTATTTCTAACTAATTATTTAACTGTGAACTCTTGTAAACTCGAATAATACTTCTAATTGAGGCTTTGGGAAGATTAAAAGTTCTTAATATGTCCTCTGTTAATTTGAGGTCGATATAATAAGTTCCTTACGCAATTTGATATGTTATTTCCTGTCTGTCAATTTTATAAATATTAAATTGATCTTTACAAATATTAAATTAAAATTAATCGATGGTGCTTTTTCATTCCGTTTTATCTGTGACGAAATAGTTTTCAGGCTTGTATAACGGTGCAAATTCCAGAATGCCTGGGAGGTGTTAACGGGGAAGCAATTTATATAGACACTGAAGGCAGTTTCAGCACAGAACGATTGATTCTTATTGCGAGATACACAATTGTACATTGCAGAAAAATTGCGAAACTTATGAAGCTCAGCAATGAAGAATTGAGTAAAATTATCCGCTAAATCAGTATGATAATAAATATACATATTCAGGACAGGTGGAAAATCTTGATGAATTGACAATGTTAAAATCCATTTTTTATTTTCGATGCACTGATCAGGCTCAATTGTTGTGTTTGACATATAGATTGCATAATTTTTGTCTGTCTCATCCAAAGGTAAACATTTTTCAAAGATATATTCTTGTTTACTAATGATGGACAGATTCGATTGGTTGTGATAGATAGCATTGCCTTTCATTTCCGCTATGATTCTATTGATATTCCGCAACGTAATCGCATTCTATCTGTTCTTGGGCAGAATCTAAGCAATATTGCTAATCAGTTTGGAATATCGGTAATTTATCATTGGATTTGATGATAAAAACAGCCATTTTAAATGAATTATATAAGGATAACGACCAATTTCTTCTTGTCATCATTTGTCCTTGAATTGCTGCTCTATACTTTAACACACTGCATGAATCGCTATGACCCCAGAGAAATCTATATGCTTAGTCTGATTGCTTGATAATTTCCTCGTTCTTTTGGTCTCAGGGTTCCTAATAAATGCAATGTTTGCACCAACTGGGATACCTTTACCTCTCTATTTTCCACAATATAGTTACACGAGTAACCAGCATGTATATGGCACCTGCTGTATAAGCTTTGATAGTACCACGATGTCATGCTGAGCTGATATGGTTTCTGGCACATTCATTAAAATCTTTTTGTACTTTATACAAGGATTAGTAATGAAGGCACCTTGAATTCCTCTTTGAACTTGTTGCGGAAATTAAACACAGGAAAAAACAGACACGAGTTAACGTTATTTCAACATCTGGAGTCGGTTGTTGTGGTTGTCTGAGAGGTTTTAAGAATTTCCGTATATCCATGACGCCTAAAAATAAAGAAGATAAAGAAAAAGAATAAATAAGAAAGAACAAAAAAAAACTTAAACTAAACCCCAACAAGCCTCTCAGGCTCATCGTTCAATGATAAGAAGAATAAAAGTTACAGATATTGAAGGGTTGAGAATCCCTTATTTGGTCGGAGACCTTTCGTAAATTTTTTAAAAAAAATTATAAAATTAAAAAGAAATTTTAAAAAAATTATAAAATTAAAAAAAAATTTTAACGAAATTATTCATTTTTTTCTAATACTTTTTGGCGGTATTTTGAGTAGGATTTTGATATCAGAAGGTCCACTTTTGCGGTTGACATTAAGGTGAGCAAGTAATATAAAAAAATTTTAAAAAAATTTAAAAAAAAATTTTATAACGAAAATATTTATAGTTTTCTAATACTTTTTTGGCAGTATTTTCACTAGGATTTTGATATCAGAAGGTTGACGTTAAGGAGTCTTTCCGAAAATAAGACACTGTCTTACTATTTTTTGGTCCAAAATACGCGCTAGGGCTTAATTTCGGTGGATGGCCAAAATAAAAGTATATTTATATATTTTTATTTAATATTTATTTTACACAGAATGCCGAAATTTAAATTTATTCAATTACAGTTATGTCATCTTCTGGAACATAAATAAAATTCTGATTTTCTATCATATCCATTTCCTGTTGAATCATTGGTCCGGATCTCTCATGTCTTGCGATATAGCTATCGTTAAATGAATACTTCTTTTCTAAGTTGCCTGTTCTTAGTGCATTGGAAACATCACTATCAGTTATTTTGCCCCGTGATTTTTTTTACCAAATTCACAACTTCTTGTAAGCCTGGTTTTACAAAATTACCTCGATGATTTCTCACCATTCTGTTTTCAATATATTCGTTGATTTCCATCCGCAAATGATCCTTGAATGGATTGTTTATTGCAATGTCAAGTGTCTGAAGGTAACCAGTCATTCCTGCCGGAATCATTATTTGATCAATCTGCCTCTCAACGAGAAAGTTTTTCATGTCTTTAGAGCGGTGAGAACTGGCCGAATCCTAAATTAATAAACCTCTATTCTGACCCCTCAACAGTGGAAGCAGTATAAAATCAACCCACTTTCTTATAACTGCTTTGGTGCACCAAGTTTTTTCACTTTCAAAGAAGGAACGTAAATTGACGAGGAAGCCTTATACTGTCGTTTGAGTTCCTTGGCCTAGGAATACCGCGGTCTCATCCATAGCAATCATGTTGAAGAGTTGTTGTTTAAATTTAAGACACATCAAAAGAATTTCATTGTAATTAATGTCACAAGCTTTATTTGTACAAAACCATTTATCGTGTCCAATAACTTGAGATTGAGCCATGATTGAATTTAAAACATTGGATAATTGTTCAACACTTTGGCTAATAAACATTTGAATTGTGTTGATCCTTTTAAGAGCTCGATTAAATAGCATATCATATTCATAAGTTAGCAAGTTTATATTTTTATCGCTAATGTCATAAATGATTCCAGATAATCCACGAATATCTTTAAATCTTTGGGGAAATTTCATAAAAATATCTTGGAGTTCCTCTTCTGTCATTTCATGATTTACAGAAATTAAATCGTTGATTTCCAATCGTTTTGATAAACTTCCATTATAAATCTTCGCTATATTGCTCATTGAAATACGACATTTCAACCATTCATTATCATCCATATTTCAGCCAAGAACGCAAAAAATTCCAATCGAGTTCAAATCAATTCCTTTAACAAACCAAAACTTAGAATTCAAAATCCATTCAAAAATCTACAATTCCAGAAAAACCATATATATCGATTGATTCAGCCAAACAATTATTATTTTCTAAAACTTAATATATAAAAATCATAAAATGAAAATAAACCTACTTCTCGCGTCTGTGTGCGCACACCAACAAAATTTCAATCTAATCATACCGCGCACACAGACGCGATACAAAAAACGCCAGACAAACTGGCAGTCAGAGGTGAGTGACATTACCCCTCTGACTGGTCGAAACAGTTGGTGTTTCGAAAAATCGATGCCATCAACAAAAAACTTAAATGCAAGTGCACGTTTAACAACTTCATTGTCTTCCAGCTTAAGCAATGTTGTTGATCTCCTTAGAGACAGTTCATGTCGTTTAATGAAGTTGTCCAACCAGTGTAACGATGCTTTAAATTCTTCTGTGGATATATAAAATTCAAATTTTTGAATATCAGCCCTGCGCACAACCAAGGCCATTGCTCAACGGTTTCCGGCCTGATCCAATTCTGCGTTTTTTCTCATTTCCTTGGTCCTCCAGTTGACACAGGTTATCGTAGTCTCCACGCCATTTACGCCATCTTCTCTTTACAGAAGGCTACAAGATTTACACCTCTGGAGTCTTCCACAAGTCCCTTTTTGTAATCGACGAAATAGCTCTTTCGTTTTGTGCTCATTTTAACTCGGGTTAAAAAATCGACCTAAAAAATATGTAAAATAAGTAATAAAAATACTTTTATCAAAAATTCACCGGTGCTTGTAAAATAAAAAAAATTGTTGATAAAAAATAAATAATTACATGAAAACAAAGAAATTTATAAAAAACAAAGAAATGTTAAAATCTTTGATTGATTTTATGGTAAAATAATTAATATATTATTTTGAAAAACAATTTTTTTCATAACACTATTTTTCAATTCAACATTTCGGATCTCAAATATATCGGCGAGTTAAAATTTGGTAAATATAAAAGTACATTTTGAATTTTATAAAATACCTTTTTTAAAACATTTTTTTATAAATTTTCGACGTTTTGACGGGGAGTTAATAATGAATGAACTGTCGCTCAATGAAGACTGCTGCCTCGTGTTGTATTTTTAAGATAAATTCTGTAGATGTAAACAATTATTTTCTCGGAATATTTTATTTGAAACATTTCTCTGAAATGCGAGTAATTGGGAAGCTGAACATATTATTATTTATACTTAATAAATCAACAGGATTTTTCTAACGAATTCTTTTTTTTGCATTTTTTATCTAGGGATTATTTTCGGATGATGTCTTATTTTCGCAAAAAGTCGGTATAATAAAATTAAAAAATATATAAGAAAAAATTTTTTTTTATAACGTAATTGTTTATATTTTTGGAGGTATTTTAAGTAGGATTTTTGATATCAGAGGGTCCACTTTTGCGGTTGACCATTAAGGAGTGCAAGTAATATAGTTAATGGTTTGGTAAGGTTTAGTAATACTCACCCCTCGATTCACGAGTTTATTTATATAAAGGTTACAGGAGTATTTGATTAGGTAAATAAAATACGACGCGCCACTTACTTCAGACGGCATGGAAAGAATGAGGCGCATGTCACACCGGTGCGTCGCCAACCTGACGATTATGTTGGTCTGGGCTGGCCTACGGTCTGTCTCCACACTTTCTTTAGGCGCCCATGCTTCTGACAGATGTCCATTCATTAACCACAGTAAAATCATTTACAGAAGTATAATGTAAGTTTTCACCTTGTCCCAATAATAATAAATAAATAGGTGTAACATCATTACTTTCTTAATTAAACTCAACATTGACACCAAATTAAATTTTTGCATGTCCTAATTCATTCAAAGCTTTTCTTTATTCATTGATTACATCTTCATTTGATTCTATAGTCTTTCAAAGTTATAAAGAAAAAATCTTTGGACATTAATGTACTTCGTTATTAATTTGGGAAACATTGGATTTTTTTACATAAAGTTATTTTTCTAAAGGAATATTATCTTTCTCTAAATAACTTCTAAAATTTAAATAGTTGGCTCCTTATCAAAAACTACAGTTCTATAACATGGGTTCTATAATGTGCAATTGTGTTCTGAAATTGTTCGAAATTGCTCTTCTAGCTAAACATTAATATAATCATTAAAAATCGATGTGAATGCTCTTAAAAAGACTAAAATTACAAAAATACAAACTAATTAATTAATTAATTGAAATTTTGTTGAAATCATAAATCATCTTGCTAGAAAAACCAAATCGCTTGATTTGACATGCGCAATATCAGCCAGCGATAGTCCCGATTTAAGGTACTCTGTCCTTGCGTCTTGAAAAATGTCATCGGGACGGCCTATTGTCCCGGACCTACATATTTTACAAATTTTGTATTCGAAAACACTGAAAAAGTCAGACATGACAATACGCCACTGAGTCTGATTCTGAGAATCTGACTCAACTATATTTGGTTCGTTTATGATTTGAACTGCCAGGATTTTTTTGATTACCTATAGTACATTATCTCCAAATCAGAAATATTAAGGCAAGTCGGGTCAAACAAGAAATATGAAATATGATAAATTGAATGATTCTTATCCAATCTATGCTTTATAATTTATTTTGTTTTGCATATATAATTAGAACATGAAAATTCTAACTATTTCTGTACTTATTACATGTGCATATATATATATATATATATATATATATATATATATATATATATATATATATATATATATATATATATATATATATATATATATATATATATATATATATATAGAGAGAGAGAGAGTGAGAGAGAGAGAGAGAGAGAGAGAGAGAGAGAGAGAGAGAGAGATTTGTAATTTTTCTGTATTGTTTAAATAAATGAGATTGAGACCTTTTTGGTTTTTACGAAATATGATCACCCTAACTATATCCTATATGCTTTGATATAAAAATACTAAATCAAAATATGCATAAGAATACATTAGATATAAAATTTAATTTTTTTATTACTAAAATATTATACTTTGTATTAGTGTTTTTTAAATAAATTCTTTTTAGTCATAACCAAATGAAAAAATGTCATCGAACTTTTGCAGTAACAGTTCCCATCTCTTGGTACTTCTTAAGTATTAAATTAATATTAAATTAGTTAATGGAGTTAGTGTTTGTGGTTCTTAAAAGCTCATATACTTTCGCACTTATCATTTTATCGTCTTTCGTAATTAACATTTCCTTTTCGTTTCTCTGATTTATCTACTACTGTTTCATTTTCTTTCTTGAAAAATGAAACTTTTCGACATCCAATACGGCTAGGTGTCAAACAATTGAAGCATAACTTCCATCTCTTTATAACGACATCATTAATAGATGTTCTTAAAATTGATCTTTCATACTCTGTGACATCGTAATTAGTTTAATTGACCTTTGGTATGGTGAAGATGGATCATATCAGAGAAAAACAATTCGATTTGACAAATAATTTCTCAACCAATTGAGTCAAAATCCAGAAAGAAAATGTAATCTCGAAAATTTCAAAATAGCAAATACAAACATGACCATTCGATGTGTGCAAAAGTAAAATGTGTCTGCCATCACCTATAGATATTTTTAGGTTCACACTCACGGGACATATTCCAATGACTAGGCCTATGTAATTAATTATAATTTTCCAAAAATCTGCTAAATGGGGCGGATTAAGCTTGCCCCTGACTGCAATTCAAACTGGTCCAGTCCAGCCCAGCATCCATTTAAATCATATGATTGCTAGCAGCTAATGTAAGACTATAATTTGTAAGGGAGAATATAAGAAAACAAAAAGTTAAAAAGAAGTAAAAAAAGTTACATGAATCCACGCTTAATTAAAATATTTATTATTATATATTTCTACGAATGCGAACTTTTCTTATATTATGTATACGACTACACGTTTAAGAGTAGCCTACATCCATATAAAAATTATACCATCCATAACTCATGAATCATACGTACATACTTACTGCAACATGCCATTCAGGTGACAGATGGCGATAAACTCATACTAAATCGATTTTTGTTCCTTGATTTTCGGCTATGTTTATTAAATATGTCGATAAATAACAATTTTTCACTTTTTGATTGATGAAAATTTGATAAGTTATCTAAACTCTTTAAAAATATTCAAAATTCATTCACTGTTCCATGTTTTCAGTCTACCTTCCCTACATAGCGATCTTGACTAATATATAATGTCTTAATTAACGATATTTTAAATGCTTATTCTATTTTTGTTTTTCTGGAATTACTAGTAATATTTACCTATTTATTCTAATATGACCTGTCTGTAACTTGTAACACGATAGGTGTACAGTGTACTAACGTGGTAGTTAGTTACAAATTCAATTATTGAATTAAACAATATTATGTCAAAGTTTCGTATTCGCAATTTTTGCAAACTTATATCTTCAGACTGCAACTGGTATATTGTAAGTGGAATGATAAGGGGGGAATGCAGTTAAAAGTTACATGGTACAGTTTAGAACGGATTGCTTTATATATCACGTAGTTCCATTGTAATATCAACGAAGAGAAGTAAATTTTTTTTAATGACAAATATTTTATTAAAACACGACATATTGCTGCAGAAACTATCGCAATGTAATATATTCTTAACAGCAAAAGGTCGATTTCACAACATCTCATTCAGGCGGTAAAATGAAACGCTGTCAAACACATCACGTGTGCGTGTGCAATGCGTTTAATTTGTATTAGTGCTGTAGTATGAGTCACATTGTCGAATAGTGTCATGGTTTGTTAAACCAAAATACTAGAAACCAATTAGTGATAAATATGAGTTTCTAAAATATCTTTATATCAAATATGCACTTATTTAAATTAAAGAACATAAGTCTATTATCGATTGACAATTGATGGCAACTCACATTTATTCAACACATATAACATGTTAGAAAATTACCCGCTTCGATGTCCAACCAATCACCTATAAAAAAATAACTACCACCTGGCTTTTTTGTAAAAATACTTTAAATAATTTAATTAACAGTTAAAATAAAAATATACTCTAAAAATATAATAAAAATACAATAATACAAAAATTGATTATTAATAGATCTTCATTGGTATTGAACAATAAAATTTCATAATAAATTTTATCATAAATTATAATACAATGTTAAAAATAACCTGAAAAAAGTTGAAATTGTTAAATTGAAATTACAACTGCTA
Organism: Schmidtea polychroa; assembly: GCA_959609185.1. Classification (NCBI taxonomy): domain Eukaryota; kingdom Metazoa; phylum Platyhelminthes; order Tricladida; family Dugesiidae; genus Schmidtea; species Schmidtea polychroa. The sequence continues at coordinate 154,525 of CAUHTR010007973.1, forward strand.
CATTATTCCATATTAAAGATTGTCACATTTCATCATTAATCAAATAAATACCTTCTTTTCGTCAAATAAATCAAAAATAATCTATTAAAATAGATTAGAAAAGACAATTTCTAATGATTAGTTTCTTATACAACTCCTAATGATACCAAAAAAAGTTGTTAGTACTATGTATTATACGTTGAATATTACTTATATAAAAACCCTGTAATTTTTTGAAATATGGACATAATAGGCTCGTACTAAAGAAAAATGTAACCAAAAAATCTTACCTTAATTGTTGACCAAATAAAATGTGTACTCCTGTTTATATAATTATTTGATTTGTATTCGACCTGACTTGATTCACTGCTGGACCAAAACATAAACCTAGTACAAAATCTGTTCATTCTAGCCACCAAGATTGGATCAGACCGAAATGTAATATGGTTAAATTTACTTTCTTATATCAAATTGTTCAATTTCTGCGTCTTTCATCATCATTCTTTTTGCCGCAAATATCTCAATCATGTTTAACAAATTTTTTAAAGAAATCTGTTCCAAAAATGAGAAAGGTAAATTTTCCATAATGTTTTTGCCAAATGAGAGACATCGAACCTTAAGTTCACAATAACTATTATCGGACGAAAACTGTTCAATCTTAAATTTACGATAGCTCCTTCAAAATGTGAGAATCTTGACAAATTTTTAAATAACTTTATCAGTCCTGAATTTCTAATGACATAAATATGTTAAATTTGTTTCTCAGTGTCTAATTTTCTCGTATTTATCGCTTTAAAAATTATCTTGCTTATAGAAAGTATGAAGTGATGGTAGCAACATTAATTAAATTTTAAAACAATTAAATGAAATTAAATTTAAGCCTTTTGTCTTGAATTATATATTTTATACAAATGAAATAAATTTCGACAATAAGAAACCCCTTTTCAATTTCATCTAATGAAATAATGCTTTTATTTTGAAGTTTTATTTATATTTTATCTAACGATTCCTAATTTTAATTTATTCATATTTATCTTTTGGTTTCACTTTTAATCTTTTTATAAATTTCTGTTATAATCACTTTATAATAGATGCTTTTATTGAATCTATTTTGAATTTTCTGATTATTTTTTGTGTAATTTACAAAACATTTATTTTTCAAGATTTCATACAATTTATATTATATCATTTCAATAAAACAAACTACTTTTCTGGTAATGATTCAAAAATACAAACGAATCCTGCCTTGTAGGTCTTCTTATCCTTATAATCATGTATATTAATTCTAAAGTATCTTCTGCATTGAATTTTAGTATATTCATCTATTGCAGCGGTTATTAATAGATACTAGTCTGGCACTTTTCCATGCGATATGGAAATAAATTTATCGAATCAGAAAGAGCGGTACGAGGTTCATTATCCTAAGTTGTAGCCCTAACATTAAAAAAATGTTTATAGTTTAATTGTAATTAATTGTAATTATTTGGATAATGAAAACTGTTACGGAGATTTTCTGTTGTGTAGTGAATAGCCTGGCACTTTTCTTTGCGACATTGATAAGGATAATGGAGATCAATTTATCGAATCAGAAAGAGCGATACGAGGATCATTATGTTCATTAGGTTCATTATCCTAAATTGTAGCCCTAACATTAGAAAAATGTTTATAATTTAAATACTCGTTATTATTTTAAACTTAGTATAACACTAAAAAATAGCAATAACGTGTCAAGGAGTATGCACAGAATGTTTATTGATGAAAATTAAAGGATTTTTAAAAAAAAACATACATATTATAAACAAAGTTCACAATTTTACATTAATTTTAATTTATATTATAATATTCAGTAAGATCTTTGAGCTTGCTTTGAAGCAGATAGTTTTTTGAAATCAGGTTTCATTGATGCAAGGTATAATCTTAAATCTAACTTATAATTTCCACCAGCACTGTACTTGCGACCAAAAGTTAATAAGGCGTGTTTCCTATAAATTCGACTTTCAAAAGAGTGATTTGAAAGTTCAATTTCACTTTTCTTTGATAAATAATAAATTCTTCATTGAAAGAATTTGAAATCCAATTGTTTCCTTCATCATGTTTCTGAAAGTACAGTTGTGCAAAGTTTCAAATATCTCCTTCAACACAATTCAAAATAACTACAAAGATCAATTTTTAATGATTGATTCGACTTCATCTGAAACATTGAAGATCGTAATACATGATAAATATGCAAGCGTTTGAAGCTAATTGCAGTCGGGTAACTTGGAAGCATGTTGCAAAGAATATTTTTGTAAGAAACCTGAACTTTGTGAATCTAATGCAAAAAGCTTTGTGCTTGTGAAGTTTCCAATAAGTCATAAATTGAAGCCTCATAAAATTCATTTTTATTATAACAATTTTCAACGTCAGCATATATTCTACGGTAATTCTTTTACGGATCTGTTTGGAAATAGGTTATCTTGATGTTGTAATTGATAGGTACGAAGAAGTAGAATTGAAAGTCGACTGTCACACACTGAAAATCCTACAAAATCAAGTACAATTTTTTAGTTCCTGGCATTCTCTTCTCTTCACAAATACGTTTTCCTGGAATCTTTCCCTTTTCGCTTTTTTAAATAAACTTTAGTTTTTCTTTGTAAATAATTAAATAATATTTTTATATTAAATAAATTGATATAAAATATAAATATAGATATTCAATATGTTAGTAAAATATAGTTATTGATACAAATTTTTACCTTATTGTGGATATTGTAGATATACTTGAATTATATTACTAGTATACAGTGGCGGATTTAGATTTTGGTGCGTGGGGGGCGAGGAAAATTTTCAGGGGGCGCCACAAATTATGAAGATGGTACTACTTATTTTCGCAAGTATTCAGTGAATACTAATATTATTAAAAAGCATTATATTCAGTAAATTTATTCTAGTAAATTTATAGATGTAACAAACATACAAGTTTTTTTTATTATTTAAATTGCTTCCTGCGTGATTTCATTGAAGCAAAACGATTTATAGTCGATTCAAAGTCAATGTTCTCAGCCAGTTCGCGTTCTATTGAAATTAATGCTAATCCAGACAGACGTTCGTTTGTCATTGTTGATCGTAAATAATTTTTGATGATTTTCAGTCTACTGAAACTTCTTTCAGCAGTAGCAGATGTAACAGGAAGAGTCAAGTATATTTTATAGAGAATTGCCAAATTGGGAAGTCCTGGTGCCATCTGTTTTTCAACCAAGAAAGGCAACACCTATTTAAGTTGTAGTTCACAAGATAGTAATGGGCGTATTGATGCATATACGTATTTGAAAGTATCATATTCTAGGATTGCTTCTTCAATATTAATATCTTTTTTGTAAATGTCGCATAAATTTCGAGACTTCTGATTTTCTTCGAGAATATGTAGTCGTGGTAGACTTGATGTAAGGAAAGTATACAACTTTTCTGTTGTACCAAAAAACAACTGAACATCACTGTTAAGAGACATTGCTTCAATAGTCACCAAATTTTGTGTACCAAAACATTTAAAACTTGCGCCCCAATTCATCTGTCGGAAATTGAAATGGTTCATTGAGTCCAGGTTGACATGGTCCGATTTCAAACAATGTTCGTATCAGTTTCGAGCTTATGCTTGTATTAATGTAGAGTCCTGGATCTGTAGGAAAGCCGGATTGAGGAAGAAGTGGTTCTTGTAAAATATCTGAAGCAAGTTGTTTTTCCACTGTATCAAATTCTGAATCACCCTGATTATGTTTCAAGCCCTGAGCAGGTAATGTTACCGTCTCAATATTCTCTGCACATGAATGTATAGCTGGGTGTTGTTCATCAACTACTTGCTCATCTTCAACAAGAACTTCAGATGATGTTTCTGTCTCAGCAGGCTCAGCACAGGAACTCAAATGCGTAGATGGGTCTTGATCATCAAATACATGCTCATTTTTAGCAGAAACTTCAGTTGATTGAACTACTGGCAGTTTATACTGTTTAGTTATAAATGATGTTAACTTAATATATTTGCTAGCATCTGCCTTGAGACTGGCTTCCTTTGCCAATTTACGCCTAAATGATCCACTTAATTTGTCAATTGCTTTGCTTTTATTAGTATCACCAGCTGACTCAGCCATGGCTATAATCTAAATTTTATTTTAATTCAATATTGAATATTATTTTAATATTTCAATAGTAACGCAATAATTTGTTTGTCAAAAAAGTCCAAATTGACAATAATTATTATGGTTAGATTTATGTACAAACACTACAAGCTTAAAAACTTCAAACAGTCGCTCTTCACCGGAGCTATGTAATATTATTAATATGATGCAGCATAACAACTGGAGTTGCTTAAATCCAGTTGAACTTTGTACACAGACAAAACTGTAATAAGAGAAAAAAATCATAAAATTATCTTTGGGGGGGGGGCGCCAATTANATCCCGATTCCGAAGAGTATATAAGGAAAGTGAAAATCAGAGCAAACCGGCATTTTGCCTCAGCTAGGGTTAGAAGAAAACAAGGATAGGCAAAGTGAAAAAACGAATTAAAGAGGTTAGGGAAAAAGAAAATATAGAATAGGAGATAAGTAAAAAGTGGAAAGGGATCAAATCAAATTGAAAAGGAAAACTTTGGTCAAAAGAAGCAAAGGAATAAAAAGGTGAATATTATCTTTTGTCAAAGCATCAACACCGAGCGGAGAATCGGCCAAATTTGAACTTTGGTTATTAATTATTTATTGTTGAGAGAAATATATTTTTGTGATTCAAATATACGTTGGGTAGTTTATTGTTTTGATTAAAAGAAAACGAGGAGTCAGAGGTTACCGATTTGAAATAGCGGAAACAAAAATCATAGTATCCTGTTCTGGTACGCTCCCTTCCAATTTTGATTAAGTTAAATTCCATTAAAATTTTTTTTTTAATTTTTTTTCTTTCAAGCGGCAAAACGACCGACACCGAAAAGTGAATACACCAGTTATTTTCTATTTAATATCTGCTCTTGAAAAAAAGTGTAACCACAAACTTTTAAAATATTGTTTTAAAAATCAACGTAAAGAAATTGTGCATAACGAAGCATAACTTGTCAAATTAGTAATTACTAGTACAATTTCGTATTTTTGATCAAATTGATTTATTTTATACATAACTATCACTATATGTTGTTTTTCACTAAGTTTTTGTCGTTTATTTATTTTTATTATACATCAAAACAGTAAAATTAATTTAAATCCATAAATTGTCGAGTAAATCCTTAAAATTTGAAAAAGATCTATTTTTTTAGCAGGTTCCGAATTCAAACAAATTCCAAAATTTCCAATAAATCTAAAAAAACTAAAAAATAAAATACTTATCCGCGTCTGTTTGCATATACTTACTTGAATAATAATAATTTTAACAATAATCGCACACACAGATGGTCAGATGGAAAGGTTATTCCTCCATTTAACTATGTTAAAGCCAATTCTTTAATATTATCGATTAGTTTTCCCTAGTTTACTGCGAATTGTATAATAGTCGATATTTCCCTCTATTCCAATTATCTATTTTTTATCATTCGTCTTATATGCTGCAGTCACTGCTGTACGTGAATATCTTAGTGAAAAGATTTTATTAATCAATAGTCTTTGAGAAACTGTTCTTAATCATTAATTTTTTAAGGTTCTACTTACTAATCAGATGACGACTAAATTTATTGAAGGCGCTGGTTATGCTGCGCCTGCTCTCGGCGAGAGCTGGGGTCATATTTGTCATATTAGAATTCAATTGCAACATCATTTGATAAATAATTCCGTAAGCCATCGTCAAGCTGTTCTATTAAAACATAATTCCGAGCCATTTTCCTCGTCTTTGTATCAGATAACAGTAAGATTAGTGACTGTCATAATTCTGAATCTTATAATCTTCCAATTTCTAGATTGGCGGAATTCGTAATGTCATTGACTGATTCTGAAATACTTTCTGTAAATTTGATATTAAATAGATTTATCATTTTTGTTTACTTTGTTTACGTAAATTTCATTTTATTTTCATATTAATTCTCGTAATTTTATACAACTTGCTCTAATATTACAATTTTATTGATATAAATTAAATTGTGTAAATCATATCTGTTTTATTTATAATTTAAATACATTTTATTATTGAAACCGAGCATTTTTTATTACCATTATGATTATTATTATTGCTATATTAAAATTTATAAAATTCTCTATCATGAAAAGTTGCTGCTTGATGAAAACATTAAACTCCTAATCATATCACTTGGTCATCTCTAAATGGAAGTCGGAACCTTCGTCTCGCCAGCTACCAAGATCATCTGGCGACTACTAACACAAGTGTTAGCAATCCCCAAACGACCCTCATAGACGGGTCAACACATATCTATCTATCTATATATATAATTTTCGGTTCTTGTTTGATATATCAATAAAGACCATATACTCCGAGTTTATCCGACAATATATTCTGTCCCTCTATGGGTATTGCTAGCAAGGGGACTGGTCACATTCAACATGTCGCAACATGTACCCTTGCTAGCAATACCCATAGGGGGACAGAATATATTGTCGGATAAACTCGGAGTATATGGTCTTTATTGATATGTTGGGCTAGAACTGATTAAAAAAAAAATTAAAAAAGAAAATCTTCATAAAATCTTCATAAAATCTTACGTAAAGAAAATTATATCGATATTTTGAATAAAAGTCCAGAACAATTCATAAAAATAGCGAAATCCATCATGACCGCCAAACGACCCAATAAAATTTATAAAAAATAAATATTTTAGTTTAAAAAAGAAAAAGTTTAGAAAAGAAATCATAAAAAACAATTTAAAAATAAGAAATAGATTAAATTTAGCATGGAATGTTCTGGAAAAGCTGAAATCCATCATGGAGGCAAATTTAATAAAAAATAATTCAAAAACAAAATTTCAAAAATAAAAACAAAAATTCTTACTGAAAAATCGCCATCAAAATCGATAAAAATTAAAAATCGAATGTTCGAGAATTAAAATAATCTGAATTTGTTTTACTGCATCAATGCAAGCATGTATACTTACACGTCAAACAGAGGCTATATAAACTAACACATTTCGTCACTTTTTAAGGAAAAAAATGCAAATGAATATTTTTACTCTTATGCCAAATTTTTGGTTTTGATTTTTCTGAGATTGTAGGTAAGGACGATTTCATTGTGAATTATAAATTATTATTATTGAAACCTTGTTTTCATTATTTTTTTTTAACTATAGAAATGTAGGTTTGAGTGAGATCGTCGGTTATCATTGATTTTGAAGCGAGATCCCAGCCAACCCTGCACCTATGAACTTTATCATCGATGAGTAAACAGCCCACAATGATTGCAGGCCACTGCCTGGCACGCACTTATCAATATTATTGGTTTTTTTTTGTTCAGGTCATTCGGAGGTCGCACCACTTCATGGTTCTGCCATGGAGTTAAGTCGATGAAATCCTCCGTCTGACTCTACCTATTTATTATAGGTCAGCCGTAAAGGGTTGACTTACCACACAACAGTAAGGTTTGTCGTAGTGGTCACAGTGGGGCCGCGAAAGCAAACACTCTTCCCGACTTTCAATGCATGAATAATTTACATAGTTAAAATCTACATCCAAAATCATCACAATACAATACACTAAGGTTAATAAACAGAGTAGATCTCAGACCTAAATTAATCACAACTCTACAATTCACAATTAATGTAGACGGTTAAATATCATCAAGAACCAACTCTACCTATACTTTTGTCGAATCTAGATTTATACATGTCTTAAATAAATTTTCTAGTAATAGTGTAAAGTAAAGATTTTTTAAAAATGATTGATTTACTAGTGATAGTATTCATAAAGGTGATCGACATGCGTATCGGCAAGACTTGGAGTTTAAATTGAATAGACTCTAAACTAACTATAAAAATACAAATTGTAAACCCATAAAAGTATAAATTATCATCTCAATTTCATAAAAATATGAATTATACTTATAGATTTAATTTCTTCAAAATATAAATTATGATTAGTTATAACGGTATAAATTATAAATTTAATTTCTTGAAATTATAAATTACAAATCTGTATTGACGATTATATGGGCTCTAAAATATAAACTATAAATTTAACTTCATAAAAAATATAAATTATAAACTTAAAAGTATAAATTATAAAATTATATTAGCTTTAGAAATATAAACTATAAATTTAACTTCATAAAAATATAAATTATAAAATTATGTTAGNGTAAATGTTCATAAATGACCCCCCTCCGAATTATACATTCATTATCCATTACATAAATACCCTAAATTAACTTCTTTTAATATATATTTAACTTATAGTATATTTAAAATTCTAAATTGGAAATGTTCATAACTGACCCCCTCAAAATTATACAGTCATTACCCATTACCTAAGCATTTTAAATTAACTTATCTTAATATATATTTAACTTATATTATATTTTAAAATATAAATTGAAAATTTTCATAAATGACCCCCCTTCAAATCATGTAGCCATTAACTATTCCTTAGGTATACTAAATTATATCATCTTCGTATAGAGTTAAATTATATTTCAAACCAAACCAAAAAAATAATTCCATAATTTTTCGTAAATGATACCCCCCATATGTGGGAATCTTGTAAAAATATAAACTTACATTTATTATTATTATTAACATTATTATTATTATCGTTATTAATATTATTATTATTATTATTATTATTATTATTATTATTATTATTATTATTACTATTATTATTATTATTAGTATTATTACCATTAACATTACCACTCTTATTATTATTATTACTATTATCATTACTATTATTATTATATTATTAAAATAATTATCTTTATTTCAAAAAATTAAAATTATAAAACCAATTATTGATTTTGGGATTCCCCTATCTCTAAATTTAGTCTCGATGGCCCTATCTTCCAATAAAATTACGGAAAATCACTAAAATCTATTTTTAGTAACACCCCCCCCCCCTGAAAACGACATCAATATTATTAATTTAAATTATATCCATATATGTATATATGTGTGGGTGTATATGTATGTGTATATATAAGTGGATGTGTGTATGTACATACAGATTTATAAAACAACCTTATAAAAATACGATAACCTTCCCCCTCAAGACCCTTGTTATGTGATGGTCACAACCCCTTTAAGGTGATGGAACGAGGATAGAGTAGTTTACTGAAGTAATTTAGTAGAATCATTTATTAATTTATTAAAATTATTGGATTTATTTTTAACTAAATCAAAAAGAGACTAAATTTATTTTTAACTAGATCAAAAAAGGAAAAAGAAAAACAAAGACTAAGTTTATTGATTTCGATCATCAAATTTATTCACATAATTGTTTCTTTGAGTCATAGTCATGCCAAGGTCCTTCGAGCACGGTTGATGGACCATCCCAATGAAATACATTTCCTGGAGTTGGAAGACTTCTGGGTAATTCCTTATTTTCTGCTTCGTTCCTTTTGGTTCAATGACTTGCATATTGATTTGACGTAATAATGTTGGATGGCCAACTATATTCCTTGCATCTCTTTTTGAGTAGTCATTGTCAGATAATTCCGCCAGGAAGATTAGTTGGTGGAACTGACCTTGGGGCAATCAAACCTTCGTATCTCATTGAATTATTATAAACTCGATTGCTAAGGAAATTAATGAAGTTAATTAATTAAATTAAGGAAGTTAATTACAATTTCTCATTAGTGTTGTCAACCGATCTTTGCTAATTCGAGATGCCATAATATATTATTGATGAATAGAATTGTTTCGAAAAATCCGGCCAAATACTAATATTCCTGAAATATTATTAAAAGGTTTAGGATATAAATATTTAATATTTTAATTTATTTACATTATTATATCAAAACTAATTATATTGATATATTTATTTGAAAATTGTTATTTAACATTAATTACAATTAATGTAATAAAACAACGAAAATTGGAAAAACGTTAAATAACTCTAACAAAACGAAAAGTAATAATGAAATAAAAATTCCATTACTCCTGGTTAAATTATTAGTTACCAACTTTTTCTAGTATTTTAACATAATGAATTCAAGTATATTAGGAAGTTGATTTGGTCATTTGAGGAATATTATAAATTACAAATTTAAGTAAATTAGAATTATTTACTCTTCATAAGAACCTTTATGATTTTAATGAATTTAAACTTCATATATTAATATTACCCATAATTTACAAGTGATATTTGGATTATGTTAAAATAGGTTTTAAGTTAACTTAACTAAATTGAAATTTTCTTTTGATCAGGTTATCGTGGGGAATGCATGTTATCTTTATCATTTCTATCATTTTAGTTTATTAAGTTTTTTTTTGATTATTTTCTAATTAAATTCATTATTCCCAAAAATTTCTTAAGGTATGTTTAATAAACTTTGGTTATGTTTCACTTAATTTATACTCAAACATGTTAGATGGGGTATTGTATGAACAGGTTTTGATAGATTAATGTATGATTCCTGATGACTTATGATCGTTTGAGGATAGAAAGTTTGTATAGGCATAGTTGAGGAAGTGATTATAATAAGGGACCTGCGTAAATCGGACATACATCTTCTAACGATAGTCCGTGAACCCATTAGAGTGCTCGACAATTACAGTGCAAGTAGTGCGCTCACTTTTTGCGAGTACTCACCCTCTTGATACAGTACCAACGTTGATCGCTCAACGGCTATCAAGCGGTAAACAATGTTGTATCTTGGGTTACGCTGGTAGCAGCACTAAAGGGCAAAATATTTGATCATCAGTAACCCACCAGATATATCAAAATACTCTTATTTATAAATTAACTAAAACATTGGATATTTATATATTTAATTTTAATTTAATTTTAAGTGGGGGGAAATATCAAACAAGAACATACATATACATTATATTCAGTTCACTTATACCTAACTTTTTGGGAAATGTACACATTTTACGGTAAAAGTATACATTTCCCAAGATTGTACATTTACCGTAATATATATATATATATATATATATATATATATATATATATATATATATATATATATATAAATAAAATAATTCGAAAATTGGAAATAGAATCAAATTCACCCTACTATTCAAGAGCACCTAAAAATTAAATCAAATTCCATCCTGACGTTCAACGACCATACCCCTCGTACATTGAGAATGAAACTTCGTGATTATTTTAATATTTTAATTTAAATACATTATCATAACATTGGTATAAGTTTGTTGGACAATACAGATCAAATGGGTATGGCTGTCTGAGTTTGGTTTGATTCGTAACATCCGGGTGAATATCTTGAAGAAGAAGAACGGACAGATGGCAAAAATGACGACCTGCTGGTATCGGATCCTTTGGAGGCAATGCATTAATCCCAAATTCAGTGTGCTCAAAAACACGATGATATGGTAAAAACCTGTTTGGTAATTTGTTTCGAAATTGAGGATAGGGAAATGGTTTGCAGCAAGATACATTTGTACACTTGACTACTTGAAGCATGCACTTTGAACTCATTATGTGCTGCGACCGCCACAGTAGGTTTGCAACTTCTTCTCTGGAAACTCGCAGTGTTTCATTGCCTTCTGGTATTGGAATAGCCTCCGCATACACTGCATTTTTGTCGACGACTGTTTTACTCCATATAGATGCTAAGACATTCATGGCGTGAAAGAAATTCCTTTTTTCCAATTCTTCGTCGATTATCTTTCCACTTGCACCAATATGTGAACCAAAATTTTCGTGATCAAGAACCAACCCACAAATGTCATGGGATAGGGGAGTCATTCTACGTTCACAGATTATATGTGTTAGAAGATGGGAGAATCCTAAAAATTTTAAAATTAAAATATTATACACTGTTGGGCTGGAAACTAAAATTAAATAATTCTCTTATTTTCTTTATAAAATTTTCGTGTTGTAAAAAGTGTTAGATGATGAGGGAAGACACATCACTACATTCATCGTAGACAAATTTTACAGAACATGGCCAGGCAAGTATAGTGAACATGTACGCCGAGGAACGTCAATGGATAGTCGAAGTCTTCTCATAGCCCTCCATCTCCACAATTCAGATCAATAACTCAACAACCCAATTCCAACTGTTTTATCTAGGTCAACAGCTCAACCTTTTCAATAAACAATTTAGTTTTAAATCGACAATTTGTGATTATAGACTTACATCTTAGTGATATTTTACCTATTATTTTATGTGGTCATTTTTAATGTAAATAACTGTCCATTTTAAAGTTATTTTTATGTATTGTTAATAATTAAGTTTTATAGTCGACTTGCTATACTCTACATATAAAATCTCGAATACATAATTTAGGGAATGGGAATACTTAATTGATAACAAATAATGTTCGGAATTAGTGTAAATTATTTAATAATGAAGTATTTAATTGTTATTGTGAATTTGGTGTTTTATTGATTTTTCACCTTATTGTTGTACCCCCAACACACACACACACACACACACATATATATATATATATATATATATATATATATATATATATATATATATATATATATATATATATATATATATATATATATATATATATATATATATATATATATATATATATATATATATATATATATATATATATATATATATATATATATATATATATATATATACATCAATTCTCTCTCTCCGTAGGTCACGTTTTTAATTAATTCTGTAAAAATCTTTATGTAATTGTTAAAATTAAAGATTTTGAAAAATCCTGAGAATTCTTACAATATAATTTTCATTCAAAATGCTCAAAATTTATATATAATTCAAAAATTTAGTTTTTAAAACATCTGGAAAGTTTTTTCGGGACAGCCAGATATGAAACTTAAAAGCATTGATTTCATTCATGACATCAGGCAACGCTAGACAAAGGAAATGTAAATTCGAATTTAATCTTTTTAAATTATTTAAAAATCAAAAGAATTAGATAAAACTTAAATCATATTTTGTTTGAACTTTGAACATTTAAAGTATAATGGTAAAATGTAATTTAATTTCAAAAATCTCTTTCTAATAAATTTGTTTATGTTTATCAAAATATACTTAATTTATGAAATATTTATTAAATTCAAAATGTGGTTTTAAAATTATTTTTAATTGCTTCAAAATTTTAAACAAATTTTTTATGACAAATTTCCCAATTACTTTTTAATGAATATTAGTACTTCCAATTTTACAACAACAACATTCCAATCTGTAATATCTACTATATCAAAATTAACTGCCACTCAAAAGGAACATCATTTAAGTTTAACGTTCTTTTTCATTTTATCATTAGTTGGAATATGCATTTTAATAATTCACTTATTGATCAATATGAAAATTCATTATTTACCAGAAAGTGTTGCTATTGTTTTCGTTGGTGGGTTAATTGGATTAATATTAAAAATGATGGGTAATTGGCGCCAAGAAGAAGAATTTCCCCCTATGGTATTTTTCTTAGTATTTTTGCCACCAATAATTTTCGAGTCCGGTTACAACTTGCATAAAGGCAATTTCTTTCAAAATATTGGATCCATTTTGGTGTTTGCAATACTCGGTACTGTCATTTCAACTATTGTTATTGGGGGTGGTTTATATTTATGCGGAATAGCAAATTTAGCATATCGTTTAAGTATTTTTGAAAGTTTTGGATTTGGATCATTAATATCAGCTGTTGACCCGGTTGCTACTCTAGCTATTTTCAAAGTAAGTTTTAAGTTAAATTTTCTCACATGAATTTATTATGATATATGAAAATTATTATTTTATTTTATATAAAAGATTGGTAATTTATAAAGTGATTATAAAACTAATTCTTGTAAGCTTCGGCCAAATTGAAATTATCCAATTATATTTGTCAATTTCGCTATATAGGAATTTTATTGTGAATAGAATTATAATATAAAAAATATTTATTATATGATTGGTGAGTTTTACAAATAATCTCAATATATTTATAGTTTCTTAAATTTTTTTTGGAAACAATTTGGGAATATCAATCAATGATTTTCGAGAATTTAAAATATCTTTAACATATACTCAATGATATTCAAACATAATTTTCCCCAAATGCTATAATAACGACTGATTTGTTATGGTGGACATTTTGAGCATCATTACTACTTACTAAATGACAGTTATAAATATTTTACTTTTCAAACAGATGAGTGGAATTTATTAACAAATTATGAAATACCTCAAGGGTTTGAGAACTTTTCATATTATCTTCTAATCGTAAATAAATTAACCAGCCATGATAGAGGGCTAGATTTTTTTTGGAATGTAGTTTATTAAATCAATAACTATTATCTGACTCCGAGCGTGTTTCATTCAACAACAATAACGAATTCCGAACCATATAACTTCATTGAATACCACAAATGGTTATAACGATTACAATGACACCAATTATTTAATGAAACGTATTAGGGTGCTTATTAAAACCCCTCGGGAGGAATAGCACTTTTGGAAGACTTTAAATATACGACCACTGCACACTCACGAAATTTTTCCGTTTGCTTTCCTGCCTCGACTTAGGACTTTAACAATTTCTGCTCTATAATTCTGCTTCTCTAAATAAATTGTCTTCTGCCTTTTGCAATTAGTGTCTTTCTTTTATATTTAGCCATTTCCCGACACTTGTAGATAGCTAGCATATTCATTTGGACCTTCCAAATTCCCATATTATTTCTGACATCTGTCAAGATATATCATTTTGTTTCATTTCTTCCTTTTTATTTTTCCGACTGTTCCAGTGATTTATTCATTATCTCGTGTAAATTCTTAATATAAGGGATTTCCATTCTCAAATTGTTTTTGGCTTAATTTTCATTTAATTATTAATTAAGAACGACCTCGTCACTTTTCATTATTCGATTTCATCGATTTTGTGCTATATCCTTTTCGTTTTCCAATTTCTTGCCTTCATACGCCCCCCCCCCCAATTTCAGAGTATGACATCATTTATAGTGTTCATTTCCCCCCGATCATTTTTATTCATTTTGGAACATTCAGGTACCCTCAACAATTATTTATAAATTTATCATTGTTTCTTTGTAAAACATATAGATCATGTTCTATTTGAGATTGAATATTAATAATATATTTTGTTAAATTAGAATTAAAATTATTAAATGGAGTCCCAAGTAGACATTTATGCACATAAATATATTTCACGAAATTTAATGTGAAATATTTTCATATGAAAAAATGCAATTTTCATTGAACTAGTTTCTATTTAATAATTTCTGTCTCATGTTCAGAAATTTTTAAATTTGAAATGGCTTTTTTATTCTTGATTAACATAAAAAGTTTTTTAAATTTAAATTAACTCAACAATCAAATTTTCAATGTTATCAGAACGTTTATTAATTTTAAAATAAAGACTTTCTAGGGATTCATTATTATTACTGATTGTTTCTTTCCGAGGAATATGAATTTTCTACAAATAGATTACACTAGCGCCGAAGTTCGATGGTTAAGTTAAACATTTTTATGAATTAATCGAGGAAATTAAGCTATTTTTGGATATGAAAGTATATTCATTTTCTGGATTTGATGACAAGGAATGAATGTGTGATTTTGGGTTCTAATGTTGATATTATTCAACATTTGAATATAAGTTTGCAAGGACCAAATAAATTGATAAACAAAATGTTTGATAAAATAAAAGCTTTTGAAAATAAACATATATTATGGATTAGTCAACTTAATTCGAATAACTTTGCACATTTTTCAATAATAAAGAAAGAGAAACCATCTAATACAAAAAAGTATGTAGACGAATTACAAAAGCTTTTTTACGGAAGAATAAAACTTCTCTTGAAATTTTTCATCGCCGTTCAATTTAGAAGATATTGAAAGAAAACCCGAAAAATTTTTAATTGGAAGTAATTGACGTAATTACAAAACAACTTTCGAGACGTAAAAAAAATTTTAAAAATTCCGTTATTAGCTGACTATGTTAGGCAAAAAATAGGTTTATTTGGAAGTACTTATCTTTGTGAACAAAAATAAATTGATATATATATATATATATATATATAATTTTAATATTATGCAATACGCTTCAATTTAAATGCACACTATTTTAATATTTTCCACACTATAAAATGCAAACTAACTAACTAAACTTAGCTACATATAATTAATATTTGCTAACTATAATCAATATTTAGTTTAAATTTAACCGGATTCATAATTGAACCTTTATCATTGAAAGAACAATAATGCAAGCAAAAACAATTCAGAAATTGACGATCTTCCTGAATACTGTTCCTCTGAAAGTGAGAATGAAGAACTTGTTTCAAACCTCAAAACACGAAAGATAAAAATTTACAAAGATTGGAAGCGAGAAAAAGTGTTTACCAGTTCAAAAGAAGCAGAAGACTTTGTTAAAAGTGAGAACTTGTGGGCTTGTTTTTGCACTAACAAGACTGAAGAAGGAAAAAAAGGACTTTCGTTGTAACCAAGTTAAATTTCGAGGTGAACAATGTTCAGCTTCCATTCAGTTGTGTTATCAGTCAAACAGTGGTGATGTTATTCTATTCAGATCAGGACTAGGCCATGACTGCAACAACATTAAAACCAGAACAACAATGACAGAGCCTATGAAAGCTGAAATCAATAAATCAAATTGAAACTGAAGCCAAAAGCTATCTTAGAGCACCTATCAAAACAAAATCTACCACTGCCAAGTAAAAATCAACTGAATAATTATTTGGCATCCTTGAGAAAAACCAAATATGGTCCTAATATCATTAGCCTCGGAGAATTACATCAGTGGCTGCAAGATCATTCAATTGTTCCAGACGACATCAACAAAGCATTCATAGTTAATTATGAAATTTCTTATGAGGACCCAGAATACTTTCGGTACTTCATTTCATCCAAAACAATGTTGAAAATGGCTTTGAATGCTGACCATGTTCATGCAGATGGAACATACAAACTTGTATGGCAAGGCTTCCATGTTCTTGTGGTTGGTACAAAAGATCGAAATCGGCAGTTTCATTGTTTTGGCATTGGAGTTTGCACAGATGAAAAAACTGAGGACTTCCAATTCATGTTTAACACATTGAAGACAGAAATTGCCAAACTGTTCAACACTCCATATCATCCAAATGTATTAATTTCTGATGCAGCAAAAAGCATCCAAAACTCTTTCAGAACTGTGTTTGGTGAAGAATCATTGGTGATTATATGCTGGGCTCACATGAAGAAAAATGTTCTGAAAAAAGTGGAATCATTGATTCCAAAAGAAGACAGACAAGAAATTTTGACTGACATTGATTTATTGCAACTCAGTCAATCATCAGAAGTTTTGGAAAAAGCATCAAGTTTATTCATGAAAAAGTGGAAGGTACACAAAGAATTTACCAAATACTTCTCTGCTGAATGGCTTAATTCAAATAAGAATTGGTTTGAAGGTGCCAACAAACTTACACCAAGCACAAACAATGCTCTCGAAGCATTCAACAGAGTTAAGAAAGATGAAGATTCTTTGAGAGAAAGAGTTTCATTATCACGATTTACTGTTGGACTGATTGAATGGATTAAAAAATGGTCCCAAAATTATGAATCGAAAATTAAGGAATTCAAAGCTTTTCCAGAAATTGACTTGGAACTGTGGACTAGCTCTTACCAGTGGGCAAAGATGAAAAAACCATAAAGCCAAAATCAACTGAGAGTGGAGTTGTGTACAATATTGCTGCAAAAGAATTGACTGAAAGCTCTAATGAAATTAACAACTGGGAGACTTTTGTTGAGTTTAAAATCAATGCTTTTTGTTCTTGGACCACAATTTTACCAAAAGACCAAAATGACTGGCTGAACGGAGAATGCAACTGCCCTGCATTTTTCAAAAAATGTTTTGCAAACACATTGTTGGTTTAGCTATTCGACTGAAGCTGGCAGTCCCACCACCTGCAGCGAAAAACATTCCAATTGGAATCAAAAGAAAAAGAGGTTGCCCAGCCAAAGTAAAAAAAGCATTATTGGTGCAATAGATTTTGAGGGTTTTTAAGCATTTCAATCTCATTAATTAAAATTATAGTGTGTAAAATTTTTATTTATAGTGTGCAAAAATTATTTTTATAGTGTGCATCTATTATTTTTATGGTGTGCAAAATTGAATTATTTAGTTTGCATTTAATTATGAGCCATTTTTAAAAATGTATTTGCAAATTTAAATTAAAAATATTAGCCTTAAATATATATATATATTCTTCTATTTAAATAAAAAATCACAACTCGATTCAGAGAGAGAGTTGTGCCCTATATGGCTTTTTGAGCTTTCACTTGTGACCCGCCAGAAAAAAGGTTGCTCATTTATGTTCTAAATTATAATAAAACGAATGGCGCAGAAATATAAAAAAATTATTCTAAAAAACACTCAAAATTTGAAAAAAACTCGCAATCCGACAACAAAAAATAATACCAAACAAAGTCACGAATCTAACATTTGAAACGTAATCAGAGATTTAAAATTCTATTTTGAAAAATACTCAACAAGGCAAAACTTTAGTGAATGCTCCTACAGTGTCGATTCGCATCATCAGATAATAAGTATAAGAATATAACATCTCCAATCCATATATTTTCCTATTCAACTTTCAAAAAAAAATTTTCTTTTCTTTCTTTTCAACTTTAGTCTCACAAAATTGTACATAACCTAAATACCTATAAAGTTTATTTATTTAACAATGGAGAAGGAAAATGTTCTGAAAAAAGTGGAATCATTGATTCCAAAAGAAGACAGACAAGAAATTTTGACTGACATTGATTTATTGCAACTCAGTCAATCATCAGAAGTTTTGGAAAAAGCATCAAGTTTATTCATGAAAAGTGGAAGGTACACAAAGTTATTTAGCAATTTGATAGGTAAAAAAATAAAAATATTTTTCACATGCCTTAACATTTCTATATATGGGGAAAATTTATTGTATATTTATTTACAAATGAAAGTTAGAATTTATTTTAGATATTTTTATTCACAATCAATAGCAATGAATGACACATAAAAAATTAACATTCTTTAAACTAATATATGAGTAGTCCAATGAATTTCACTTAATTTGGAGAATTTTTAACTAGCCAGTTTTGTCTCAAATATCATAAATATATACATTTATAACGAGGAATTATAACGAGGAATCCAACTCGTGCTCTCGAATAAAAAGAGAACTCCACACAATACATTTTATTTGTTCATCACTGAGGGTTGGAGGTAATCCACATTTTACGCTTTGTGTCGTTTCCCATGCAACCAAAGATACAATCGGTTTTAACAATTGACACCCATTGAGTGAACGACGTTGGTACTGTGCTGAATGGATTAATATCCACGAAAAGTGAGTGCATTTTATTGCACTATAATCATAGGATATTCAAACGGGTCAACGGACTGCCAGTGGAGGGCTTCGTGTAGATTTTGAAGATTTTGAGTCCGTGTTTGTTGTTTACGAAATATTTACACTAATTACGCGATCTTTTCCACCACTCTCCTCTCGATCTCCAACATTTCGAGTTGTTCGAGGCTTTGTATTTGTTAAGATGTGAATATGTTAGCTTTCCACTGAGATCTTTAAAAAAATCAATTGAGAGAAAATTTTGGAATTAACGCTTCCATAACAACAATTTCAAAGTCTCTAGAGGACATGGATTATACTTTTAAAAAAGTTGTGTTGAAACTGAAAACCAGTGTTTATACTGTAGTAATTATATTCTTCAAGATGAAATTAATTCTATATTTTTGTCGAATTTGGTATAAGTTGTTCTTTCAAGTATAGGTTAAAGAAGAAGCATTATGGGTACATCTCCAAGAAAAGAAGTCAGGGCAATAAGAAGTAAAAAAAATTCTTTATGTGCCACAATATGTACAAAAAATTTATTTTGCCTACAATTCTAAGTTTTAATCAAATTAATTGAAAGTTAAGATTTTAAGGAATAACCAGCTGGAGCATAATTATGGTTAATGCCTCCATATATAACAGGGGTGGGCACGCATGAGGTCCTAGAGAGCCACATGGCTCATCAAAGAGCCGCACTTGCCCACCCCTGGTATATAGTGTAGTGAGACATGTATTATTTAAATATTGCTTATAAAAAGAATCAAACAAGGTAGAATGTAATAAGGAAATATTAAATTTTGATTCTAAATACCGCCATCGAATGACACTATAAATTTTAATTCTGTTTACACCTATTTTGTGACACAGGTAAAAATGAACTAACCATGAAAATACAATTGCAACAAAAAATTTTTTTTTAAAAATTCAGTTGAAAAAATTTCAAAATAAAAAAATCGAATTCAATTTTCAAATTCAATTATCAAAGAGCCGCAGTTTACTCAACGAAGAGCCGCATGTATTATATAAGAATCGGTTTTGAACTGGGTTTTTTTACCTGCTTATTTTCCTTAACTTAACCCTTTTGAGGAGATTTTCAGTAAATGAAAACATTATATTAAAACAAGTAATCCTAAAGATGTTGGAGAATTAAACAGGGCAATTTAATGACACATGAAGATTTTAGTATAAATTATGTTAAATTAAATTATTCTAGAAAGGGATTAAATTAAAATAAATATCATGTAAAGCGAGCGCAACTAGAGCTCATCACACAAACAATTTAGTTGAAAAATTACACATAAAGTTTCAGTTCAGCCAATATTTATGAAATTCCATCTACTCCTTGAAACGGGATCAATCAATGCAACATCCTCTTACTGGATATCTTTGTAAACCACGAAGAAAAGTATTTACTGATCTAAATATCAAATTACTAACAGCTGTGCACCATTTCTGAAATCGAGACATTCTAAATTATTTACGATCTTAATTCCCCTTTTTAATTGCTTTATTGCATACTTGAGTCATTGTAAGCTTTGTAATGAATTAATTTATCTGGTATACATAGGTTTTATATTATAGAACGCAACGTTTCCTTCCTTCAATTTGGCTCAACAATTATAAATCCTCTTCTTAGCTGATGTGACATAAACCCATTCCAAATTTCTCTTGCTGCTGCTCTTTCTTGATAGCGTTACCTATATAATTTCCACCTATTTGAATTGGGTGATTCTAAAATTAACCTTTCACGACTATGATACATATACTCAAATAACACTTTTTAAATATATTTTCAGCAAACGCATAATCCAGAACGTTTTTATTTAATTCCAATAAACTTTGTATTTTTAATCACCGTACTTTTTCTAGCATCAGTGTCATTTAAAATATTTACTATCTGTTTTTCTTTCGGAAATTTCCTCAATATATATAGTATTTGAGAACATAAATTTCAATTTTCTACGGTACATTTTTCTTAAACCATTGTATTATCAACTGCAATATTTCATTTATCATTTTATCATGGATATATTTTATTAATATGTTAATTAATCAATGATATATTTGATAATCAATAATTAAAATTAATTTTTTGATGGGAAATGTATTATTATTATTTGAATAAAATTTGGGGAGCTGATGGGCTTGCTCCCAATTAAATTGACAAATTTGTATTATACAGTTTTTTCCTTGTAAACTGGTGATTTTTAATTTATAATTTTTGATAAGACAATGAAAACGAGATGGTTTTGATACAGTGTTATTTAATTTAGGCTATGGATGTCGACCCAATATTGTACATGTTAGTGTTTGGAGAGTCGATTCTCAATGATGCAGTATCTATAGTTCTTATGACAACTATTATGAATTTAGATAAACCAGAATTTCAAAATGAGGCTGCTGTAAAATTAATTGGTCAAGCTGTTGGAGGATTTTTAGGAACATTTTTAGCCTCCGCTGCTCTAGGAATCGTGTTTGGACTACTCTCAGCTTTAATTTTGAAATGGATTGATCTCAGAAAGACCCCATCACTTGAAGTTGGGATAATGCTTGTATTCTGCTTTGCTCCATATTGTTTAGCAGAAGGTATTAAATTATCAGGAATAATGGCTATTTTATTTGATGGGATCGTCATGTCTCATTATACTCACAGAAATCTTTCTCCTATAACACAAGTAAATTTTATTATTATTATTATTATTATTATTATTATTATTATTATTATTATTATTATTATTATTATTATTATTATTATTATTATTATTATTATTACTACTATTATTATTTATTATCGATTTTTATTAAAATTATTATCATTATTATTAATTATTATTAATAATATTATTTATTATCGATTTTATTAATATTATTATTATTTTTATTATTGTTAATTTTTTTTTTATTATTATTATTTTTATTATTATTATTATTGTTAAATAATTATTATTATTAATTATTATTAATAATATTTTTAATAATATTATTTATTATTATTATTATTGTTTAAAATAAAATCACATGATAATATTTTCAAAGAAATTTTTATTACATCATTAGAAATAATTAATATTATTTAATTCGATAATCTTTATTAAAAGGTTCATTTTAAGGAAACTGAATTTTATTTGAAAATTTTTTCTTTAATATTTTAAACTATGAAATAATAATTTTAATTAACAGAGGTAAATTTTTTCTAAATGTTGAAAGATCAACAAACAATCAACAAACTTTCTCGTATACATTTAAATGGACAAAGTAAATGGCATTGAAAAGTTCAAACTACTAAATACCTAAAATGATAAATTTTCATCCTTCATACATTCGAATTTGCAGCGAATTATTCGATATAAAAAAATAGAGAATATTCGATATTTTTATTGATTCATAGGCAATGTTTTAATAATAAATTCAATAAATTCAATTGAAAATCAAAAGAAGTTCTTATAAAACCAATAAATCAGTTATACTTCCATAAAAATTCCGCAAGAATTCCATTAACAACAAGCTGGTTTCCGAATTTTTGTCAAAAAAAATAAAAAAGGAAAAAATATTTAATTTAATTTATATAAAATAACAAAAAAGAAAAATTTAAGATCAAAAACATTTTAACTTAAGCAAGCAATTTACATTAGATAATTTAATTAATTTTACATTACACATTTAACAATTTTGCTAATAACTTTTACAATATTAATTGTTACAAAGTAAATTAGATATCAATAAATAGATAATTAAATTTACAATATAAATTATGTCCAATTTGTAAAATAGTGTCAGATTTGAAAATTTACTATGCAGGTTTGAAATAATTTACCACCAAGTTAACATTTTGATCAACAGATTTTTAGATTTTTATTATTATTTATTAAATTAAGTACCACAAAATAGAGAATAAAATTTAGAATTAGAATCATCTTTGAAATTGTAAATACTATCAAAACTTAATTTTTAATTTTAAATTTTCGAAATCACGTTGAAGAATTTTTACCACCAGTGCGACATTTTCATTAATAACTTTGTAAATAATAATTATTAGAAACTAATTTTAGCACTGCTGGAAAGATAATAAAATTTAGATTACAAATCATCTTTGAACTTAAATATTACCAAAATCAAAATATAAAAATCAACCATAAAAACTCTCATATTTCACTCTTAATTTATATTATATATAAAAATGTCAACTCGAAATCTTCATAAGAAAATTGTTCATTTTATTTCGCACTTTAAGTAGCTATATGGACATAAGGTTCAATGCATTAATAGAAAGTAATATAAATGAAAAAAATTCACAAAAATTAAATGGATTAGATGTATCAAATAAAAACACTGTAGTGAAATGCCTTATTAGAAGATATTTACTGTAAATATATGAAAGTATTGGAAATCTTAAGATATTGCCAACCATAAAAAGAATACAGATTTATTAATAAAATTTTTTGACTAAGTATAAAAAATGATTAAAAAAAGAAATTAACAAGACATTGGTGGGATAGTAAAGTCGTCATTTAAAAAGTAGATATAATTATTGTGAAAATGTTGCCGATTGAAGGAGTACAGAAAACAGAAACATTTACAAATGTGGTTTTATAATCATAATCATAATGGTTTTATCATAATAATATAAATTATTGGTTCAAACTTATTCAAACCTAATCTGAAGTTAATGAATAGATAAAAATTTATATTGAAATATGGAAATAACACTAGATTTTGCATATCAATATTTTTTTAATTAACCCACTTTTCGTGATCGGATCGATTTGAGATTTTGATAGCATGCAGTGTTCTCGACAATGAATTTACATGCCAAATTTCAGCTCAATTCGATCACGGAAAGTAGGTTAATTTGGTCTTATAAAATTTGTGTGGTACATACAAACATCAGCGAAGTTAATATAGAGAGAGTAAAAGAAAAATTAAGGATTACACATAACTTACACAAAATAACGAAAACAAATTTATATTTATTTCGCTAATTTTAATTTCTCTTAAGAAAATAGGATTTTAAAAACCATAAAATATCTATTGAATGCTGGCTAAGTCTTGTTCTTATTTATGACACAATATTGCCTGAAATTGAAAATAATCGTTCACTAGCAAATGAGCTTGGTTTTATAGTTTTCAAGGCATCAAATAACATCTAATAACATTTTTGTTCTTTTATTCGTTGCCTTAAATAATGAAAATTCGGCTTTTAGTATCTTTGGATTCCTAAGTTTTTCTTCAGTGTCTTCAATAAACTTATGAATTGATTTTTCCTTGGTTTCCTTTAAAAAAGCATTTCTCTGACTTACATATAAATTTGGAAATATTCTAGACAATAACTTTTCAGATAACTTAATGATTTCGATTTTTGAAGCTGAAGAAAACAACTGCTGCCCGTCGCATAGAATGAATAGCAAATCAAATAAATTAAAAATTAATATTTTGAATTCTTTCAACCCGGTTTTCTTAATTTAAAAACCGTCAAACCATACAAATTAGCCTCTATGGTTGCAACGGGTATTCACGAAGAGTTATCTATCAAAGGCAAACTCAAGGCTAATATTTTGTGCTGCAATTATAGAATTTCTAACCAAAAAAGAGATTTACATCATAAATTAGTTTCTTTTTTATACAACTTCTAGATTATGATATTCTCAACGTTTCATCGCATTATACATCAAGAAGCGCTGTGTGCTCAAACTTTCGTTTTAGAATTTATGAAAATAATAGAAAATAGTTAAACTACTATTGGCAAAAGGGCTTTATCACAAATAGTTTTCTTATGATGAACTCATCAATGTCCAGTACTCAGATTTACTTTAACAGTGTTTGTTGGTCGTCCAAAGGAGTAATTTTAAAACGATTTGTTTTCTATTTTGAATATGTTTAAGTATTTTTAATTGATATGGTTAGGCGCTAAATATTCTACTAGAACACTTTACTAGACACAAAAAATGGTTAATAATAATAATTTGTAAATCTTGTCTATAGGTACATTGAATCATAATACATTGCATCATCAATTTCCATTCCTTCTATAGCAATTTCTCTTCTTTAATTTATTCCAAATACTTCCTCGCCAACCTTTAAAATTGGTATTTTCATTATCTATTGTCATTATTTCTCTTGCAGTTTGTCCACTTAGATAAAAATCACATACCCGTTCGACATCAAACTACAAACCATGCCATTAAATGCTATATTCCACTGGTTTATCACTACTATCTTGCGTGACAACATTACTATATATTTCGAACGTTTACAGTCTTCTTCAAGCTAGGAATCGAATTAAGAATCGTAATGAAATTGTATCAAAAAAATATTTTAATAAAAATTTTTCTTTTTTTTGAATATAAAAAACATTTTTATAATCATATAAAAATTATTTTAATTTAAAAAAATACTAAAAATATTTTTAAAATTAATTTTATTTAAAGTTAAAAATTAAAAATTGTTTTCATATAAAAAATTTTAACAAACAATAACATTGATAAATTGTCAAATTCTGCCAAATCCGTTCGCGAAGATACATTAATTTAGATCGAAATGTCTTTTAGATCATCATTACCAAATCCATCGTGAATTAGAACTTCGATTTTATTTTTGAGCGTTCCTGACATCTTTTTAACAATCGATTTCAAATACTTTTCTGCTTCTTTAGCCGGTTCAGTTATGCATTGATCTGTTTTAATTAATAAATCTTCTTCAGTCTCTTTTAATTCAGAAAATACAGTTTCAGGTGCAATTTCTTCAGGTTTTACTAGTCTATTGCTGGAAATGCCATCATTAGTTTGAATTTAATCGTTTTCGCTATCTGAGTATTCAATTAAACCTTTCATGTCAATATTTATTTGATTGTTGTCGTTTTCCAAATCTAATTGTTGTGATTCTCCACATTTTACAATTAACCACTTAATGTACACATTTCATTTGAATTTTTGGTCAAAAAATGATCGAATTTGTGTAATAGAAAAAGTATTTAGTACAGGTGTCTATACAAATATTAGAACTCACCCACGTCTTAAACTATCATGTAAAATCACGTAAGTAAATATAATGTTCGCCCGTCTATGTCACGAGCACGTACAAAATTTCCAGTACGATGCACCCGTATATGTCACGGGCATGTACTTTAAGTGGTTAAATCCCGTAAATAAGCTTTTGGTTTCATCTTTCAAATAAATCAAAAACAAATCCCTTTTTTAAAATAAAAACTCGAAAACAAATAAAGTATAAAGAAATTAAAAATCTTTATAAAAAACTCCAAAATACATTGTTCGCGTCTGTGTGCGCACACAGACGCGATATTTAATCTCAGGATTGACCAAACATCATCCCATGTGACTGGACACTTTGAATATTAATTATTGGATTTAAAAATCTAATTATCAACGCCTCGCACGTTACTCGTTACCAGTAATTATTAGTAATTCTGTTTATTCGACTGATATTGGTCTTTATAATACTCCACTTTTAATGAAAAATTTTTGATTCTCTGGTTGTGTTGGTTCTTAAAACTGGATATTCTAAATCTTTTCTTGAGCGCGACAAAAGAGCGTTGATTAATGGATGTTGAATACGCATGATCGTTGAACAGGTTTATCTGAAAGTAATGATCCTATTTTTGATGCTGAAGTTAATATGTTGTCAAGTTGGAAGGTGAAAAAATCAGATCTAAGCACACTGATCAGAGAATTCAAACATAAGATCCTTAAACATGTAGATAAGACTATATTTAGGATTGTTTCAACGTCTTGCAAGGTTGGTAGCATGTTCACTAATAAGTCTCCAACTCCATGTAATGAGTGTAATGCCACATACATTGGAGAGACAGCCTGTCATCTCCTGCACTCGAGTTTTTGAGTATTGCCGACGGAATGGATTGACCAATATTAGTGATCATTTTAGGAAGTGTACCAGTATAGATATAAGTATTGCTGATTTAAAGATCTTGTCGAAAATTTTGAGTAATTACTGCGAACGATGCGTTGTTAATTAGATCTTTAAATCCTATAATTAATATTCAAAGTGCCCAGTCTACAAGGATTTTGAATGTATTTAAATGATTTAACTTGTAAATTGAATATTTGGGATGATGTTGTTGTTTGTTAAATTTTTTGTATGAAAGCAATTTTTAAATTTAAGTTAAATTTATTTTTTGTTTTATATTAATTTTAAAAATATTTGTATTTTTTTAAATTTTTTTAAAAATTTTTGATTATAAAATTTTTTTTTAAAGAAAAATATATTTTAGTTTGATACAATTTGATTACTATTTTTATTTTCATTTAGTTGCTATTAATACGATTCCTAGTAATATAGCAATGTTATATTTTAATATTTGAAACATTAAGATGTGATATTAAAATTTCAATTGGAAAGGAAGCAAAGCACGAAATACTTGTTAATTTTTGTATTAGAATGATCAGGACCTTCATTTTATTTTTTATTTGTTTATTTTAAAGTTAAAATGCTTCAAAAGTTATGCTTCCCATTTCAGATGACTGTCCA
Source organism: Schmidtea polychroa (assembly GCA_959609185.1). Taxonomy (NCBI): domain Eukaryota; kingdom Metazoa; phylum Platyhelminthes; order Tricladida; family Dugesiidae; genus Schmidtea; species Schmidtea polychroa. The sequence continues at coordinate 182,395 of CAUHTR010007973.1, forward strand.
ACAAATTTTCAGAACATTAGCCTTCATGGCCGAAACTATAGTTTTCGCCTATCTCGGCTTGGCTATTTTCAGCTTCAAGCATCGAACCGAGCCAGCACTAATCGGATGGATATTGGTGTTGTGCTTAGTCGGTCGAGCTGTAAATATCTTTCCATTATCTTATCTTTTGAACTTCTTTCGCGACATCAAAATCACAAAAAAAAATCAAGTCGTCATGTGGTTCAGTGGGCTCAGAGGTGCCATCGCATTTGCTTTGGTATTGCATTTGGAAGGAGTTTCCGAAGAGACGTCTCAAGTGTTAGTAACGACAACTCTGATAGTGGTTTTGTGTAGCATCATATTTCTCGGCGGACTGACATTGCCTTTCATGAAATTCATAAACTGGTTCACCGCCTGTTCCGTCAATATCGATTCTGACAGTGAAGATGAACTCTATGTACCGTCGGCAAAATTAAGGTTGAGAAATCGTCGACCATTATCATCTGCATCAAAACCGTTATCGAACTCCATTAAAAATAGCAGCCTCAACGGCTCGACAACATTTCTCATCAAAGAACCATCTCTATCGAAGCGAAATCGGAAATCTTCAACCAATCCAACAACCCATGAAGTGTTCATCAGTAAAACCAAAGAAATGGGAGACGCTCTCGACTCGGAAAACAATATGAGTGGATATTACGATACCGAGGCGGAATTTATCGATAATCAGAATCGACATAGATCTGTTAGGAAAAGAGCTGATATCCAAATGAAACCAACGACAGATAATAAAGCTGATAGTAAAGCAACGCAATCAAATGATGTAACAGCAATGGGAAAAGTTGCTCCTTCTCTCCGTGGATTTATGCGATTGGATGCGAAATATTTTTTCCCATTTTTCACTCGATGTCACACTGAGAAAGAGGTTTTGGAAGCAAGAAAATCGATGAATAGTCTGACAGATCAGTGGTCAAAGGCGGTTCGAACTGACAAGCCCGATACGGAAGATTATGAATCGCCGGTTTCTTTGAATTCATTGAAAAAGTCGGATAGTGCAAATAAACTGAAAAGTGACGAGTGATGTCGTTGGCTGTTGAAATTGTGCTTTAATATATTATTTGGTGCTTACTAACTATGTGATTCCAACAGTTATTATTTGATCAATATCATTGATTTTGTGGGCCAAATTTGAAATATAAAAATTTTATTGATTTCTTTAAATTATTGATTTTTAAAGAAATAACTAAAAATAATTTAATTTTAATGATTTAGAATAAAATCAATAAGGAAATTATTAATGTTGCTAGCAAATGCATGTTTCCATGATAAATCGATTTTATTGAATTTTAACTTTATTGATTTTTAAAAAATATATAAATCGCTATAATAATTTGGATTATTTTTTATTATTCACATTAATTAATTTTTTTTTGAAAATGGATTTTGATAGATGCTAAAATTATTGATTTTTAAGAAATAATTTAATTTTAATGATTTTGAATAAAATCAATAAGGAAATTATTAATGTCACTAGAAAATCGTGTTTCCATGTTAAATCGATTTTATTGGTTTTTAAAGTTATTGATTTTTAAAATTAGAAAATTTTACTTTATTGATTTTTAAAAAATAGATAAATCAATAAGACGATCGCTATGATAATTTTGATTTTATTTTTTATTATCTGAATTTATATTTTGTTGAAAATTGATTTTGATAAATGCTAAAATTATTGATTTTTAAGAAATAACTAAAAATACTTAATTGAGTTTTATATTTTATAATCATTATGGAGTGCAGTGCATTTTTATATCATTTACTCTCATTTTATTATATAGATTTTGCAATGTAAAATTATTGATTATTTTGTGAAATTTTCCAAAGCACAAAATCAGCACATTTTTGTAAGGACATTCTATTTTTATGGTATGTTTTAACTTGATGTTTATTAAATCGCTTGTTTGTTCGCATAGATTGATGTTGGAAGGGTCAATTGTTATTAGAGGAAGGTTTTAATATATTCTGAAGCCTAAAAATCTTATTAAAAATAATTTTTTCACCATTGATCTATTTTCATTTCCCACTTTTTGTAACCCCATTATAGTTAAAAATTGTTTCTATTTAAGCTTTATGTGCATATGTACCACCTTTATGCACCACCTTCAATTTTGATACTATTAAAACCAAGAATTACATCTTTAAATGGAGTTAAAACATATAGTTACTACATCTACACCATCTGCCAGATCTTGTCTTTATCTACAACTTTCAATTGAATGGATAATAGAATATCATTCAAATCTAAATATTCAGTTTGTGAATCGTTAATAAAAAATTCAACATATCTCTGGAATCAGTAATTGAATTCATACAAAATACATCTTCAAATATTCTATTTTCAATTACTACTTGTGGAAAGAGACGATAAAAAATGTATAATTCATTTTCGAATATTTTTCCACGGCCTTACATATTTTGTTTATATACGAGATCTTCGTCGTTTATTCAAAATTTGTTGTGGTATTTGTTTCTGTGTTGGTGGTAGTGGTGACGAATGGTTTTTAGTTTCAATTAGTTTAGAATTTCTTATTGTACTAGGCATCAATTTTCCAATTTCATTCATCGCATGTCTTTTCAATGTTGGTAGAATTTTTTATCTTTCATTATCACACCCTTTGCTGTTTTCATCCCAAAACACCCTATCGTTTTAAATATTTGAAGTACAAACCTTCCAATTGTTTGCAACCATCTGAATTCTCTACCTGTTTGATCACCACCATAAAGCCAAACAATATCAGGATTGGACTTATGTCTTTTATAAATATAAAGTCAAATGCGTTTTTGAATTTTGAAAAGTTTATCAATTTTTCAGAATCCTCACGTATATTAATTTTTATATTGTTTATACAGAATGTTGAAACAGAAAAATGCATTGGGTTTTCCATTAAAATTTACATTACTTCATCTTGTTCATGTTCCTCAATCCATACTGGTTTTAATGGAGGAATACTAACATTATCAACAATTATCGATTCAATGATATTACTATATATGGAACATTTTTTCATTATTTTTGATTATTTTCGGTTTTTATGTCCCTTCATTAACTTGTCCATTTTTGTAAATATATTTCTTCTGATTTTCCCAAATTTGATCTTTACTAAGTTGGCATTTCTATCAACAAGTCATATATTGTATAGCGACCGACTTAGTTATACAAGTTAAAATAACTATTTTTTACCATTTGCCTTGACAAACTTGGTTTCATTGATTCTGAATATGATAAATCTATAGTTCTTAACCTTTTGATAGTCATGACCTAAACAACTATACATTCTTTGCAACTACACTTCTTATTCATATTTTTTATAAAATATTTCACAGAATTTACAGACCTAAAATCTGTGAAATTTTGCAGAATTTTCAAGCACTGGATTTTGATAATATAGTAAGCTCCTTTAATTTTAAATTCTTTAATTTATTTTCGCCTTAATTTTAAAAAAATGTAAATATTCTCTATTTTAAAATACGAAAAACAGAGCAGTTCAGTGGAAAAGTCATTGAAACTTAAATTTTATGCAAATATTTTTAAGAAAATATTTTCGAGTGTAAATTTTCTGCCGTGATTTTAAAATATTTTAATAATTTTCTTAACGAAAGTTGGCGCTACTTGATTTGAAAATTCAATTTTCAACTTTTGGATTTTAATAGATTTTTAGGGGAATTGGGAATAATTTTAACATGAATATTGAAATTAAAACAAAATATTCAATCAGAATTCTAAATTGATTTTCTAGAAATAAGAAAACAAAATAAAGCTAGTGTTGAAAAATGAAATCAAATATTTTAAAAAAATTCATGAACGGTTAAATGATATTTTCTAGAATAGGATTGAACATTTTTAAGAGAAAAGATAAGAGACGTGAAAATTACCAGAACCACAAAAAGTTAAAAATAATTTTGATGATTTTATTTAAAATTAATACAACATTTATCAATATAAATTTTCTTTGTTGCGGCTTTATAAAACTTAAACGAAAAACGAAAAGTCAACAACGACATCGCAGCTTATCAATAAAAAAATATTTTTACTTAGTTCTCAATCTGTACTGACTGCAAGTGAGAACCCTGTGCCTCTGTAGTATGACTCAAGGATTTGCACATCGTCTCCTTTATCAATCTGCAACAATCTGTATCAATTGTGCTAAAATGTTATTGTACACCGTTTGCATGGAATAATAGCGACTATACTACAGATTTGTGTGTAAAACCAATATATGACTCATAATTTCTGACAAATTATATTTTTCAGATTATGATTGGTACTTTTCGGATTTTTTACTATTTAAAGTACGTTTTGATTATTTTTTACTTATATTAAATGTTTTATTATTATTCGAAATAATTATTATTGTGAAATTGATGAATATTCACAATAGTGTTTTTAATTAATTTAATTAATTTTTCTAAATTTATAAATTATTAAGCTCTATGTACTTTTTGGTATTCATAATAACTGTTGAAAACGAAAATTATTTTAATTTCTCGATAATTTCTAGAAAACTCTAGAGTAGTAAAGATTAAATTCAATAAAGTTTTTGGCATTAAATTTTTATCTATCAATACTACATAATGAAAATTTATGAGCATATTTTATTATATGTTGTGTTTGTGTGTTTTTAATTTCTTTTCTATTCATTTCTTAATGTCTGCATAAAATGTTGCACCTAATTCCGAAATTTAATAACTTCTATAATCTAAAAAATCAATAAATTTATAGTATAGGAACACACAAACTTAACTGTGTGTAAAAATTTAATGTTCCGAAAGTTAAAAGTTTTTGCACTGAATAAACGCATCTATAATATGGGTTGGTATGTACAACCCATATTATAGATGCATCATTATTTGTGATTGAATTTTTTGGAATGTAGTTAGACATAATTATGTGGTAAATAATTATTTAGCTATTTTAACTATTTGTATTTAGCCATTTTAGAAATGGCTTTCAAGTAATTTTTTTTTATTTAAAGTAAACTTTAAAGTTTGAATTTTGATCTATAAGATCTATTATGATCATTATTGAAATTCTTAAATTTTACTTTTAGTCAACAATATAATTATAAATTATTTTTAATTAATTTTCAGGGATTTTTGGAATTTTCTGACATTTATTTTTAAGTATTTTGGAACTATTTCCAAAATATGTATTTTTCTAAAACATTGTGGTAAAAAACGCCGAATATGAACAAAATGATTCTTTAAATTTTTTTTCTGAGCTCAATATGAGGGGCTTCTTTCAGGAAATCAAATCTGGACTGAAAAAAACATTGAACCAAATTCATCTGCTCTTGATATTTTCATTAAAAATATATTTTTAAAAATTTTCAGCGATCTTTTTTTCTAAAAATTGTCTAAAATAAAGTTATTATTGAAACGTATCTCAGCGGTGCATTTCTACGAATAAAAAGTTTGTATGTGTATTTTAGTATGTGTTGCACTTGTTTGTATTTTTTTAATTTTTCTTCCACTTTTCAGATTTCTATAGTATAAGATGTATCTCACTGAACTACACCCGTTTCCACATGTTAAAAGTCTCTATAATACATGTTGGTGTGTTCATCTATCGATGACTCACCATTTATGAGAATGTTTATTTCATTTTTTCATTCTCAATTCAATTTTATTTATGGTTTTAGAAGTAAGTTTTTTAAATTTAAGTATATTTTAAGGCTTGAATTTTGATTTCATATAATTATGAGATCATTATTCAAGCTCTTAAATATTACTTGTAATCAGCATTTATAATATATTTATAATATATTGATAATTAAATTTCAGGTGCTTTTTTAGGTATTTTATGATATGTTATGAATTTGGAATTATTTCAATAAAATGTAAGTTATATATATTTTTAACTAAAAAGAAATAAAATAATCACCAAAAACATTTATTTTTTTAAGAAATAATGGTTCCAATCGATTTTTTGGAGATTCCCAGTAATCTTCCAAAATCTTTATAATTTTCTCCATTTTCATATGCATTGATGAGACGGATTTTGTCATTTTCTGAAATTCTTTGAAAATATTATTTTTTTGTAGTTATTAAAATTTACGATTTTCGAATTTTTTTCTTCAATTCCAAAGATGTCGATGGAACTTGTTGAATATCTTCACACAAAGGCTTTTGACTAGAAATATCTGATATGCTGTAAAATATTTTAATTATTTGTAATTAAATAAAAAAATTCTTACATTGTCAGATCTTCACCTTCGCAAAATGGAAATGTCTCCAAAGAAATATCTGAAAATCTAAAGAAATATTAACTTCAAAAATATTTTATAAATAGATCTTACGATGTTTTGTCGTCCATTTCTCAAAAACTCAAAGTTGAGTTGTCAGATTCAAAATCCAAATTTTTTCAGCCATGAATTTTAATAATTTTAAATTAATGATATGTTAACAGTATGTTAATGACTCTCTACTTTCGGAACAAAAAAAGCTATATTAAATTTGCGTGTATTTTATATTATGTGTCCTGTGTTTGTATGTAAAATTATTTTTCTGTCACTTTCTCAATTCCTATAATAAAACTTTCTACATTCGGAACATTAAATTTTTGCACACAGGTAAGTTTGTGTGTTGCTATAATATAATTTTATCGATTTTTTTTTAGATTATAGAAACTCTTATATTGTGGAAACGGGTGTATAAATGAGAACATCAACGTGAAATCAAAGTAAGTATGTATGTTTCTATAATATAAGAATATTGATTTTTTTGTTATATTATAGGAAACGGTTCTCAGTGGTGTTTGGTGTATTGCGTTTTTTATTCATAAAGTTAAAAGTAATTAACATATTGTCAACATATCATCATTTTTAATATATTAAAAAATCATAGAGGAAAATATTTTAGATTTTGAATTGGACAACTCTACTTTGAGCTTTCGAGAAAAGGACGACAAAACATCGTAAGATCTATTTATAAAATATTTTTGAGGTTAATATTTCTTTAGATTTTCAGCTATTTCTCTGAAACGCTACCTTTTTGCGAAGGTGAAGATCTGACAATATAAGAATTTTTTCATTTAATTTCAAATAATTAAAATATTTTACAGTATATCAGATATTTCTAATATTCAACAAGGTCCATTTGGATTTGCCGAAAAAATTCAAAAATCTTAAATTTTAATAACTTGTTTAAAAAAAATAATATTTTCATAGAATTACAAAAAATGACAAAATTCGTCTTATCAATGAGCTGGGAGAAAGAAGATTACAAAAACTCCTAAATGTATTAAAAAAATAAATGTGTTTGGTGATTACTTAATTATAATGTTGACTAAAATCATAATTATATAAAATCAAAATTCAAGCATTAAAAGTTACTTAAATTAAAAAAACTTAATTGTGAAATAAAATTTAATAAATGAAGTAAATAACTTCACACTCTCATAAATGGTGAGTCATCCACTGATGCACACACCAGTTTGTATTATAAAAACTTATATATTGGATTTAGGTGTAATGTTCCGAAATTTAATTGAGAAAGTGGGAGAAAAATAATTGAACATATCAGCACAAAACACATAATGAAAAATGCATTCAAATTTATTATAGCGTTTTTTGTTCCGAAATTAATAACCATTAACATATTGTTAATATATAATTATTAAAAAATTATAGAGAAAAAACTTTTAATTTAGAATCTACCTTGAGCTTCAGAGAAAAAGACGAAAATACATAGTAAAATTTAATTATAAAATAATAAAGAATATAACCTTTCTTCTGACAATGTAAGATTTATTCATTAAATTACAAAACATTAAAATATTTTTCAGTATACAAATCGTAAATTTTAATAAATAAATATTTTCATAGGTATACAGAAAATGACAAAATTCGGCTTATTAATGCCTTTCAGAATGGGGGAAATTACAAAGAATCCATGTACGTCGCTTCTTTCTTCATTGTATTAAAAAATTAATGTCTTCGGTGATTACTTTATTTATTAATAGTTAAAAATATATCTGACTTACATTATATCGAAATAATTCCAAATAAATTCATAAAATGTCATAAAAATCCTAAAAGACCCTGAAAATTAATTAAAAATAATTTATAATAAAGGATGTTGATAAAAAGTATCATTTAAGAACTTGAATATTGATCTCATAGTTATATGAAACCAAATTTCAAGTCTTAAAAGTTACTTCAAATCAAAAAGTTTACCTGAAACCCATTTATAAAAATTGAATAAATGAAGTTATAAACTTTATTTTCACGTAAATTGTGAGTCACCTCAACTGGTGTGCACACCAACGTGTATTATAGAGGTCATTAAATTTCGGAATTAGGTGTAGTATAGGAACACACAAACTTACATGTTTGTAAATGTTTCAACACATAAGTAAGTTTGTGTGTTTCCATAATATAAATGTACTGACTTCTAAATTATAGATGTTATTATTCCATGCAAACAAGTGCATGTAACGGGATTTTACCCACGTATAAATAAGAGTGCTCAGTACATGTAAAGGGCATCAGTAAATTAGAAAAATAAACTGATTCCTTATTGTGTAACAAACGTTCATTTTAAATTAGAGTGTAAAACAATATTCATGAAGATTCTGAGAAATATGGGAGTTTGAGTAAAGTTAAACTTCTTCGCCCGTCGCTACTCTCTAGACATAGATATATAAATATTAAATATCAAACTTCATATTTTCGACAAATATTTGCAAACATTTTATATTATAACTTCTAAGAAATGTGTTTCCATTCAATTAATTAAATGCCGCACCGACCGTTAGTTCCACAAGCACTTTCTCAACTGTTTGACTTCTTTTATATTTTATATTTCATTTATTTTCATTTCGACTATAGTTTAAATTTCTATTACATATGAAAAAACATTTGATTTATCAATGTTCTAAAAATGAAATGATAAATGAAAACTAAAAGATTTCAAAAGTGAACAAAAAAGTTAAATATTTTTATAATTTGTTACTCTTGGGAAGCAGCATTCCATCATTTGATCATACATTTTATTATAAAAAATATTAAATTGCAAACGAAATGTTACTCAAAAGAATTCTCGAAAGAATTTTGTATTTATTTGTGTAATAAAATTATATGTAATTCTTAATTAATCAAAAAAAATTCAAAAATAAGTTTTAACATGGACATTGACTGCATCCTTGGACACATCTCCACAATGCATGATTCGATCACCTGTGAACCCTGTTGCTCTGGAATGTATCATCCTCCAATTGTCAAACAATATAATCGTATCAAGTTCCGGTTGAATTGTAAATGCGTTTTCAGGATTTCCATTGAATTCTTCATAAATTCGTTTCAATGAATTATAAACCTCAATCATTTTCTCATCATTTTCCATATACACTGGATATAAGTAAGCCGGATTCCATTTTAATTGTTTAAACTGATTCGTAAACGGATCTACTTTCAAAATCGTATCGACCAAACTAATTTCCGTTTGATCGCTCTTGCCGGTATAATAAGTCCAACGAATTGGAGTTTCTAGCATTGCCTTAAAGATTTCAGGCTCCTTCAACTTGAACCGTTCTGCAACAAAGAACCCATCCACTAGAGACACCGAGCCCCCTGTTCCATTATGTTTCAATAAATGCAGTCCGACTATCGCCGATGGATAGTAGTAGTAACTGAAATCTGTATGGCCAGGGACAGGGTTATTTGTCCAACCTAAATCATTTTCCAGGTCATTATTAGTCAGCTCCATTGTAGAATCGTAACTGTCAGAAAATAAAGTGTCCATTGAACCGCCTAATAGTTCTAATATTTTAGTCAAACTATCTTTGTTTGTTGGAGATTTGTTGATTAAACAAAATCCTAATGTGTTTATCTTTTCGACAACATTTTCAATGATCCGAGGGTTACTGCAAATGTCGGTATATGATATTTTATGTTCCATTGAAGATTCCCGTAGCGTTTTAGCGTTCCAAAATAATTTCTCTAATTTATATTTGATTTTAATAGAAATTTTGAGAGATACCTTCCAGAATATTCACTGCAGTGTCCGTCATTCCACTCTACCATGCATTTATCAGAATCTATTTCTTTTACAGAATTAATTAAATTGTCGAATTTTATAAAATTATTTTGGATTCTGTGCAAACTTTTCTGCCGCCTATCATAACAGGTTTGACAACGGCACATGTCGCGCAACCACGTCGTAGAGATGTCCATCATTTGGCCATTGACGTTAAGTTTAACCATCTTACTTAATTGTCTTTTTATTTCTCTAAAGCTATCTCTTTTGAAAATTTTCAGTTGAAACATCATTTTTAGATTTTCGTTTGAAGTTTCAATAAATTTGTTTAAATGGGTGAATATATATACGTGAATGAATTGAAATTCTCACGTTAAACTATTACGGCAAATTAGTTTTTAATATAAAATATAATTCACCAATTGAAAATTTAAATGGATTTCTATTTTTCAATTTATTTTTATTTTTCATTCTTGAATATTTTAATTAAAAAAAAATTAAATGAATTAATTTTCTAAAATTCCTTCAAATGGGTTTCATTTTGGTTGCAGTTTTTGAATTTTGTGTCAAATAAATAAATTATTAAAAAACGGTTAAATATTTTAATTTAATTGCTTTGGATCTCTTATAAAGAGGGCGATTGACTGGAAAATTCCTCAAAGATAATTATTTGGATGATTTCATAAAGGACTACCGAATAATATTTGGGGTAGCGAAAATCCCGATTAATCAAGAAAAAAAAGATGAAGTATTTCTATGGTGCCGGTAGAAAGGTAGCAGAAAAGATATCAGAAAAATGCCTTTATTAAAGAATTATAGAAAAGAGAAGTAAGAAATTATTTTAGGAAAACAAAAGTTAATATTTTCACATAAATTTTATTAAATTAGTTAATTACATATTATTTCTATCTCCCATCGTTCTGTCAACTTTTTAATCCCATTAGATTAGAAACTTTCAGGTTTCGATGTGAAGAACATGTCATGTAGTATTTTTACCTCCTCTGTTGTATTAAAAAAATTCCCATTTAAATAATTTTGTAAAGATAAAACAGTAGAAAATCAGAAAAAGCTAAGTCAGGAGAATAAGGTGGATTCTTTAAAACATCCCAATTTAGCTCCTTTAATTTGTGCTGTTTCATAATTGCAGAATGTGGCCACACATTGTCGTGGTGAAAGATGACACCTTTGCGATTGATTAGTTCTCGTCGCTTTTTAAAAAGTGCCGAGTTTATTTTTTGTACCTGTTTACAATATTTCTCAGCATTATTTGTTTGGTTAGGTTTCAATGACTCGTAATAAATAGTTCCCTTCATATCCCACCAAACACAAAGCATATCTTTTCATGAAATTTTACCTTTGTCTCGGCTTTGGCTAGTGTCGCTTCTTAGTTTTATTGTTATAGACAGCCCATGTTTCAATCCCTGTCACTAGTTGATGCAAAATAGGTTCTGTATTGCACGCAAAGAAACACGTGTGGTAACTCGGTCCAACAGATTTTTGGGTAACAATTTGTCAATAATCTAAGTGTTGTTAACTTTTGATAGGCCTCATTTTGGGTACGTAAATAGAGTCGTATGTGTTCTATTCAATGGTATTAATTAGACTTTCCAGTGTTAACTCATGTTGGCTCAAACCCTTTTGCACCAGACCAGTGAAAATGACTCTTACTTTTTATAATTAATTCATCATCAATGTTTTATTTTTTTATGAATTATGTTATGACTTTTCTAGTGATGCATGTATGTTTATTTTAATGAATTTTATTTTGTTTTGCTTAATTATAGAAAAGTTTTTTTTACATTGGCTACTTATACAAATACCAGTCAAAATGAGTAGCTTTTTTGGAGTTTTAGTGTTAAAGAGTAAAAATATTTATCACTTTAATTTTTGCTCAAACTTCGTTTAACCCTTTCGCTGCTCCGCACGTATATTATCGCAAAAAAACCGTGCCACATACGCTCCAAACCAGTATATTCACATATTGCTTCAAAATAGTTTGCTCCATTTGGACAATAATGTCAAGAGACAAATATTTGCTACTTTTGCGGCTACTTCATTTTAGCGATAATACTTCACCGCCCATTGAGGGTGATTCTTTACGGAAAATAAAATTATTTCAAGAAGCAATGCGAAGCGAAAGGGTTAACCATAGAGAATATGTTGGACAATGAGTTCCAAGGTGACACAAGAGTCATAGATCACAAAGGTCTAAAGTCCAAAAACTTAAAAGTCTTAGAATTTTTTTTCTGCACATTTTAAATTTAAAAAATTTATTAAATATTTCATATTATGTTTTAATAATATAATCTATATATCGTTGAAAAGAGGAGAAAATATCTATCTATTGACATATTATACGATATATTGTCTGAAAAGATATTCAAAATTCAAATCTAGAAAAACTTTCTAAATGCTGTACTCATATCCCATGATTTAAAGTTTAAAGTCATTAAAATGCGTGTAAAATTCCCTAAAAGATATGTTTCAACATTTTAAAATATTTTAGTAATTAAAACAATTAAAATTTGAGCTGTTGTAAAGTATCGTAAAACGAATATTTTTCATTAAGGAACTATGACTCGAAAATTAATTAATAAAAACCTATGTAGTTGTTATGAACTTTAGTCATGTCTCTGTTAATCCTGCACTTCTATTGCAATGTCTTTGTCAATTATGGTCCTTGCTCATCAAATTTATTTCAAACATTGATTTTAATAAATACAATGTCAATTAAAAAGAAATCAAGAAAAAATTGATTTTAATGATTTTAAACATTATAATTGAATAAAAAACAAATTATAGATAATTAATTAATTCTTATATATTTTAAAATTAAGACATCTACAAATTATTTCTGGTAGTTCAAAAATATTAAAAATTTTAAAACTAACTTTTTTATTAGATGTTGATTGATAAATAATACAGAAACAGTTTGGAATAGAAGTAATAAAGGTGACAATTGAAAATAAATTTATTTGTCAAATTTAAGCAAGTTCTGAAAGAAATGTGACTAATAACGAAATAATACAAAATAGTTTTGATATTATTGCATTCTCCTGCCATTTGAATTGCATTAGACACAAATGGTCCTCGTGTCAACATTTTCCTAACATTCTGTCATGTCATATTAAAAATTAAATTTAAAAATAGAAATTAAATACAAATTCGATTTATTTATTATCAAATTCACTAAAGATTAATTATAACTAATTAAACGAACGTTAATATTAACTTAAATACAATAACAATAAATATTTATTCGTATACTAAAACCTTTTTATAATACGTTCGATCTTTTTAATTTCAATGTTTGGTTTTAATAATAATTATCAGGTTTATATATTTATTTGATATAAAAGCTATTACTTTTTTAAATATAATAAATTTGAACAAAATATTTCAAATAAAATATTTACTGACAAACAAAGTTTGTAAAAATATCCATATTTTATAGTGCACAATATTTTTCATTATATTATATGAAATTTCCTCTTTAATTTAACTTTAATTAATTTATTGTTTTTAACACTTATGTCTGCTTTTACAAATTTCGTTTATCTTCATTTAGTTGTCAACTACAGAACAATGTTTTATATTCAACATAAATTTTCAGTATTTTCTTTAGTTCTTAAAATTATTATTATTATTATTATTATTATTATTATTATTATTATTATTATTATTATTATTATTATTATTATTATTATTATTATTATTATTATTATTATTAATATTATTATTATTATTATTATTATTATTATTATTATTATTATTATTATTATTATTATTATTATTATTATTATTATTATTATTATTATATATTTATTAAAGTAATTCTAAATTGAAAATTAAATGATTAGTTAAATTAAATTAATTATATTTTTTTAATTAATAAAATTTATAATATATATAAATCTTTCTTTCCTATATATCGTAAAACAAATTTTTGAGTGGAGCTTTCTAACAATTAAATCATTGCCATGTATATTTAATTATTTATTGAAAAATTATGTTTCTGCTGTTTCAGTATTCAAACGTTAATGAAGATTTATAATTTATTTAGGAGGAAGAAACTAGGCTTTCGTTTTCTTGAGACTTCTCTTGAAGAATATACGATTTCTTCTTTTCCATTTTTAAAATGAAACTTGTTGACTATCTTTCAAGTAAGAATGTTCGATTAATACATATAAGAATGTTTAAAAAAATGTTGGAATCATAGAAGATAAAGAGAACTTCCATTGATATGTTCAATTAGATTTATGTTGTACTACAACGGTTCTTAAAAGTGGGTTGCGACCCACTTTTGGATCATGGAGCATTTTTTCTTGGGTCGCGGAGCATTTTGACAAATTGAGGCGAATTCTTTGAAAATTTTTTACATTTCAAGCGAACCTTAGCTTAAAATTTGCTTTATAAGAAAACTCTTATGACAATTAACCAAAATAATATTATAATAATATTATTAAAATTAAAATAATATTAAAATAATATTAAATTTTTAATTTAAAAAAAATTTTTTTGAGTACTTTAATTATTTAAAAATTTTTTTGGGTCGTTTGGAGAAATATTTTAGGATTTTGGGTCGTGACTAAAAATTCTTAAGAACCGCTGTTGTATTATATGACGATTTTTATTACGTAGCATTTGTTGAATTTTGTATAAAAAATTCGATTTCTCAATTAAAATCAAAATAGAAATTGGTCAATTTGATAAAACTTTTTGAAATTTATATATTTAATGTGGAGAATATTGCAATAAATATGAGCAAGGTTGTTTTGTCGGGGGAAAAGACCGTATTTTGGAATATGGTTCAAATCATTGCATTAGGAATCGTATTGATGTGCTAATCAATAAACTTTATACGTCTGGAGCCCATTTGGAGTCAGATTAGTAACTATTAATATTTAATTTCACTGACAACCCCAGCAATATTGATAAATAAAATTTAATATGGCCGTGTATTATTTGAAGGAGTAATTATTATATCCCCTCACATGAATTAATTCCTAACTAATCCTAATATTTATATGCATAGTATTTTATATTTTAATTTATTCTTCAATATTCAACATATAAAATAAGCTAAAATATTTTTTTACTAATGTATATAATCGTCAATGAAACTATTTTTACATTGATTTTGTTTATGTATTGTTTTGATTTAATTTGTTTATTGAATTGAATTTAATTTGTTTGAATGTAGTAATAATAATGTGTGTGTTTCCAGTGAATTATTGGGCACCATGATAGTGCCAATGGTTGTTTATATTGATTTTCATTTTTCACCAGATGTCAAACCATGATTTACAATAATAAACTAAACTATGCACTGTGATATTCTTTTATTTGAATAAACAAATAAATGTTTATTTTTGTTTTAACGCTGTCCTTATTTGTATCAATAGTAATTATAGAAATTAATTTCTTGGTAAGCATGATACTAAAATTTAATTTAATTGTAAATTAATTGTAAAATCGTAAGGAAGTGAATGATTTATAAACGTAGAAATAATATTTGTCAATTGACAATTACTTACTAAGCCTTTTTAAAATTAATGCTAAATTCGTATACTTTTTTTGAATAATATCTAAAGGGTTAAAATTAATTAAAAAATTTAAATTTATCTATTAATAAATATTAAAAATTTAACATAATAATTTCAAGTATATTTAAATTTCAAAATCATTTTTAAAAAATAAAAATTTAATTAAAATTAATACGAAGATTGATTAAACTAAATTAAAAAATTTTCATTTAAAGATAAATATTTGCATTCCAAAATTTGAAAATGTATACAGATTTTTGTTACAGAACATTATTAATACATCGCGTCACAAAATATAAAACTTTATAGCAGTATATACATCCAAAATCCCTTACTACTTACAAATTATTATCCAGATTTTTTATCAAATTTTGGAAATTTCACATTTTTAATTATTTTCTGATTATCTGAGTGGATTTTAATGGGAAAAGTTTTTTTCAAAAAAAATGTAAAGTTATTAATCGTTCATAATTTCCTCTTTTATCAAAGATTTAATAAATAAAATTTTAAACTGTGTAAATGATTTTTTATTTAACAACAATTAAAATAATAAACAATTAAAACTCACGAATTTCTTTCTTCATTTTCACAGAATGAAAGTGAAATTCGAATACTAGCCTATTAAATGTTTTCCAAGCTTAAAAAAGAGTTTCTTTTGTAGAATGTGCATTTTGTTGGGTTAATATTGTTAAAGTCGGAACAGCTTCTATGTCTTTATGTCTCAGTTATTAAGATAAAACCCAACACAAAACCGTTTACTAAATGTCAACAAAATTTGATACAAAGTTCTTAATTACACTATTTTTGTTCTGAAGTCTCCAATATCAATCAAAAGCAGGTGACTCTAAAGGGAGACCGCTTTTTTTCATATTTTTTTCATGGTAATGTATTTTCTCTTTTTACCAATTTTTATTAACACTTCTTTTTTCGTAGTTTCCTCTGTTCGACCAACTGGTATTTGCCCAAAGTGTCGTTTACTTTTATATTGTTATTCATCCCAATTACTCACATAATTGAATTAACATCGACCAAAATTTTGAAAAAACAAATAATTGAAAGACTCCCTTTTGTCTTTGTTCACAGATATAGTTTCGCTAATTTATTATATTTGAAAAGAAGCCTAATTTCATCTATTGGGGTTCTATGTAATATGCACTAAATAAAGTGAAAATCAATAAAACCATCAAATTCACTATTATAATTAAAAAAACAAAAATATTAATTAAAAATCAAAAATAAATAAATAAATATTTCCCATGTAACTGGTATGAGCAGAAGTGAAACAATCAGACGAGTTAAAATATGATAAAATAAAATCAATGGGGTCCCAAAACGAAATATTTACAAAAAACTCAATTTAATTAAAAATTAATTATCTAATGGGGAACTCGTCAATGAAACTATTTTTACGTTGATTTTCGAGCTGTCGAGATATGTTTTTTGACGATACCATCTCTCAGATTCCCCATGTTCATTCTTTTCTTTATGTCGAATAGGCTATCGAGATAAAAAAAATAATTTTAACTCTCTTTTTCCTTTGTGTTTTTCTTCTTTTGCACTTGTACTTGTTGATTAAGTATGACCTTTTATTTTACTGTCTGCTTTTAATAAATACCCAACACACTATACACTTGTTTACCATTCGGGTTTCCCATATGGCTCCGATTTTCTACATGGCTGTTGGGTATATTGTAGTTGGTCGGGATTATTAAACTACCAATTGCTGGTCTGACTCCGAGCGTGTTATTTAATTACGACAATGATAAATCCAAATGACGTAAAACTTTATTGATTATCACAATTGATTTCAACGAATTCAAAAAATACCATTTTTCAATACACTTCAAATTTTTCAGATGCTTATTATAACCCTTCGAGAGGAATAGCACAATAATGATAATACTCTGAGAATACAACCACTGCCGGTAACGGGCGATTCTCAAAATTGATCTGATTGTCTTTTGACTTGATTTGAGCTACTCAGCTACTTCTGGTTTATTAATTCAGTACGCAAGTTTTCTTCTTGCCTCTCTTCCAATCGTTTTCCTGATTCTCAATAATTTATTTAAAATCTTCTCGCTAATTTAAATCTTCTAGCAAATTTTTCCGGTCCTTTTCTTAGTTTGTGTTTAGTTTTATACCTTGCCATCCAACGGCACTTCTTGATAATGTATTCATTTTTTTACCTGTTTCGTTGGGCAGTCAGTATTTCTGACAGCTGTCGAGATATGTTTTTTTTGACGATACCATCTCTTAGATTCCCCATGTTCATTCTTTTCTTTATGTCGAATAGGCTATCGAGACAAAAAAAATAATTTTAACTCTATTTTTTCTTTGTGTTTTTCTTTTGCACTTATACTTGTTAATTAAGTATGACCTTTTATTTTACTGTCTGCCTTTATTGATTTTCTTTTATTCCCTTTTCATTTTACAATATCTCTTTCCAACTCCTATTTCATCATTTTCCCTAATCATTTTAGGCATTTTATAATTATTTTTGTTTTATTATTTCGGTATCCTCAACATTACTAATTAATTATTTATTTATTATAAATTAATTTGTCTTTATTAAATATCTTTTTCTGAGGACCACCAAAGATTTCATATTAGTACATATGTTTTCATCTCAACGTTCGCTATCAGCACATGCTAATTTGCCCTTTAATACGTCATTTTTTTTCAAATTTTTAATTAATTTTGGATTTTTATAGATTTTAGCATTTTATTAATTTGAACATTTAATGTTTTGCACATTCCAACTTATTTTTAGCTTATTTTGTACGAACCCCAACAATTTTATCATGTTGTTTGCATGTTTGTTTTATAGAAATTACGTATGCAATGTTTGTATGTTTCATTAATTTTTTCCACCCTTTCTCGAATCCAATAATAAATTGCTGAATGTAACTGTTAAATTAGGGTGGCCACCTCTCCTTTTTTAACCGAAGATTTCCGTTTTTTCAACATATCTCCAGTCTCCAATCGGATCAAGCCATTTCTCCGGTTTTTTTTATATTAGTTCGTTAAAAGTAACTTTTTTAAATAAGAAAAAAACACAAGTTGAACTAGTTAAGGCTGAACTTATGATCAAAGTTAATTTCGGCATGAATTGTGAAGAATTCTTTAAAATTTTGCCGTTGGATGCACAATCAGATTTGATTAAAAAGGTTTTAGGAAGACGAAAATATGCGTTTAAATTTAATAAATAAAATTTTTATTTTAATAAATCCAATTATATTTTTGAATAAAATGAGAAAATAAGTAAAAATAAATTATCTGTTATATTTTCCATTTCTCCATAAGATAGTAAAAATTAAGGTGGTCACACTACTGCTAGTGATAAGGATAAGCTTTTATGTTTCTCATAATATAATTTATTTGTTTTTATATTATATTCAGTTTCTAACAATCGCCACTCGGTGTATATAAAATCTCATAGGTATTATTAGATTGTGCAAAATAATTAATTATAATTAAAATTCCGGAAATTATTTAGTTTGAATAAGAAATATGCAACCTTCCTTATATTAATCTATCATGGTCATTTTCATTACAATCGATTTTTGTCAAATTCCATGACTGTGATTGGTCAGCATTTACACACACGGAAATACACACAATCCGCTTTGTATCTGGATATAACCTAATGGTATCAACAGGAATTTACATCTATTATTATTAGTATTATTATTACATCTAATAATGACAGAAATCAATATTAAAGGTGAAAAGTACACCAGAAGAAATTTCCAAAGAATTTCACCTCAATCAAAGATTTGTTATCCATTAAACACGGAACATTATGAAATCATCAAAGAAGGTTATTTGTTGAAATCACCGCCACTGAACAATAATGAAGAGGAAGTTAAAATGGGAGTTTTACAGGTTAATTAAAAATCAAATTGAAATTAGTAATTATAATTGTTTTCTTAGAAATGGAGAAGGCGGTATTTTATATTATATCGAGCAAAAGAATATAAAAATGAAATATTTTTCGACTATTTCAAAAGGCATCATTTGACACATTCTCCACATGGTAATTTCTTTTTTCTTTCTTTAAATTGTTTTGGTTTTTCTTGTGGCGCTTGAAAATTTGTAACTTGAACTAAGACTAGTCAATAAATAACATATGAAAACGAAAGGAAGATGGACTCATTTTAAAAACTTCGACATTATGATTAGAAATTTTAATATTTTTAACATTATGAATGATATTCTAAATACAAATTAATTTATTTGGCAAAGTGAAATGAATTCATTAGGCATTTTAAATATTCGAAGCATTTCATTATTTGATTATCAAATATTTAAAATTGAGATACTTAATTATAATTGAATAAAAGATTATTTAAACAAATATTACAAAAAATATAATCAAACGGTCTTTTTTATCTTCTTTTATTGTTTTTTAGACCATATCAATGTTTTTTATTTTATATTACCCTTTCATGTTAAACAAAAATTTTTATTTATTGTCTGAAAGAAAAAGAAATAAATAAAATTGAAAATAAAAATAGACAAATACTGAAAATTATATAGGATTTTTTTATCTAAGAAATAAATTTATAAAACATTATATAAGACTACGAATTAGTAAATATATCAAAAACTTCGATATATTCACTGATTCGTAGTCTTCAAACTATTTAATAAATAATAATATTAATAATAATAATAATAATAATAATAATAATAATAATAATAATAATAATAATAATAATAATAATAATAATAATAATAATAATAATAATAATAATAATAATAATAATAATAATAATAATATAATAATAATAATAATAATAATAATAATAATAATAATAATAATAATAATAATAATAATAATAATAATAATAATAATAATAATAATAATAATAATAGCAATAATAAAAGTGATAATAAATATAATAACCATACTAATAACAATATTAATAACGCGAGCAGTGATAATCACAATATCATTTATACCAATAAAGTGGAAACAAGTTAAATATTAATTGCATTAACAATAACAACTTTATATATAATAATAATGCTGTGATCCCAATAGTAATGAGAACGCTAGTAAAGAAAATTACATTGATCGTAATTACACAATTTATGATAGTTATGAAGATAATAAAAATCATAATAGTAATAATACCCATTGTAGTACATCCGCTTTACACATTTACTTAAATAGATAATAATATATTATATTATATTTTACTAAATTATATTGTACAATAATCTAAAAATATAAAAAAGACGACTTGTTCTAATAATTAAGAAGAAAGCGCGTCCAAAAAAATATATTACAATACAGTAAAAAAAGATGAATTCCAGAAACCAAAATTATACCAGAAATTCAGATTCAATTCGTCAACCAGTACCAGCACTACAGTTCAATCAATATTACAATGAGATAAAATTCTTATCACTACAGCACAACAATTTTGTATCCAATAAACTATTGGTAATTATAACATGTTTTGGAACCACGATAATTGGTGTCAGAAATCCTGACAAAATAGATGACAATAGTTATTCTACCCACACCATCATAAAGAACATTCTATGACACTTTCACTAAATCCCAGTGAAAGTACAAATAATTACAAATCCCAGACACGCAGAAATAGACATTAAATACCAAAAGATCATCAGTATAATTCGTATGAATACCGAATTTATCAGAATTTTCTAAATATCGACTCTCGCCGTTCAGACTCACCTGTCATGAATGTCTATGCGTACAATCTCCTGGATTACGTGAATTCAGTTAAGTAGCGTAGCACAGTCGCAGTCATAGATACAGAGTTCCGCGTTATAATACTTAAACTGCACCAGGATTATATCAATCCGTCAGCTCTACAATATTCAAACATCAAAATCAACAACTATTTGTTGAAACCCATCCAGACGGGTTTCAGTTCTTTTTAGGCGAACCGAATTGCTACAAATTATCAATCAACCATTCAGTTTAATTTAAGGTTCAACTCTAACACAGATATGAGCAATTATAAACTTCCAGACATTCTCAAGCGTCCAGGAATAAATTACGGTCTACTAGATAAAGATGCAATTGGTCCAGAGATATCTGCTGAATTGTTTTTAATTACTGGGCAAAGGGATGAATAATAATCGTAACCTGAGAATGAAAAATGATTCCCAGGAAATTTTAGAATTGGTACCAATACATCTCCCAAAAACAATAAATCTCGAAGCATTATTATTAGAGGCCCGTGCACAGCACTACTGACCACAAGAATTGTCAAAAACGAAAGAAGTAGAATGACGAATAAATCAAATTCAAGGAAATAGCGATTTGAGAGTCGTATTTTAAATATATTTTTATTATATTATATAACATAGTATTTTATATTTATTTATATTATTTATATTTGTATTTGTTTATATACATAAACTCACTATTCCCAAATACACCATCGTTTTTCTACACTCTAACTACAAACTACGCCTGCAACCCTACTCAATTCTTTACTCGTAACAGCAATTCTTTCCCTAATGACGCCAACATCTGTCTTAACGTGTTTCGATCACAAAATACGAGAAGTCACCGTCACCACAGATTTACACACCGACATTGCCGCTCCTCGCATCGATGAGACATCTTTCTACATGTCGTACAATGGGTTCCGAGTTTCGTCAACTACTGAGGTTCTACCGAATTCAATCTTAGATATTCACTGTCACATCTTAAGAGGCATTCGTACTGCAGCAAAACCGTCTACCTCATCCGGCTCCTTTTGTCCGATTCCGTTCTTCCTAAATCCGGATGGTACACCTTCGTCGTGGTTTCGTATCTTTGAAGTTCGTACGTCCTCCTTCCCGAAACCACGAGCAGATCATCTCCTTGACAGCTTACCTGCTGAGTTGATATCCGAAATTTCCCCAAACATTGCTGATTTTCGTGACACAGAGAATCAATTACGAATGCCCGAAAACCCTTATAATTTCCAAATACTTGTTATGTTCTTCGAGTATTATCATTGTTGTATTCGAAACATTTGAAGTGTGTTGAAAATTGGTATTTTTTGAATTCGTTAAAATCCAATTGTGATAATCAATAAAGTTTAACGTCATTTGGATTTGTCATTGTCGTTATTAAATAATACGCTCGGAGTCAGACATGTAATTGGTAGTCTAATAACCACCGACAAACTACAATATACCCAACAAAAATAATAGTTGTGGAAAGCCCTATCACGAAAGCTCATGTTTCGGAAGTATTTTTCACAGGAGGTCTAGCATACCCTAATTCTACATAATTCACAACTTTATAAAATAACAACATTATTACAACTTTAAAATTTACACATTTTTAGAATTTTTATAAAATAGTACTAAATCACCATATCTCTCGTCTCATTGATTATATAATATATAGAAGGCTCTCATAGTCAGAAATAATCTTGGTGAGGGTTTGAATAGTCGAATATGGAAGCCAAAAAAATCGTCGACAAAGAAAAAAAGCTTTTATTGGTTAAAATCGTCGCCAATGTTGAAAACCGAAAAAATCGTCGAAAATGTAGTACAAAAAATAGCCGACAATATTAAATAATAAAAAATAGTTGAATCCTTAGGGGTCAAAAATAATACAATTTTTTGTCAATAATGAGCGATAATTTACAATTTTACACACATTCTATATACACATACCTTGTTTAACATGGGTGTATATTCTTAATATGTGATTATTATTATATAGTCAGAGTTTATCCGACAAGATATTCTGTCCCGCTATAGGTATTGGACACCAGGGTACTACTCACATTTAACATGTCGCAAGGGTTTTCAATATATCAATGAGACAGATTTTAAAAACAATTGCAAGTGGAAGATATGTTTGCTGCTGCATGGCTTGCACACTCTCCTTTTGTTCAGTCTCTCATTAGTTGTCGGCTAATTTTTCACGATTTTTGTCGACGATTTTTTTGGGATATTTTGGATGTCGGTTATTTTTTTGGGTTTGCAGTCGGCTAATATTTCACGATCTGTCGACTCTTTTTTTGACTTTCATATTCGACTATTCTGACTTTTACCATAATCTTTACCCGTGGGATTGCAATTTTCTTGTGATTAATTTGTTTTAATAAATGACTCTACACATGTATGATTTAAAATATTTCCGAACACCAGCTAAAGCAACTCTTGGTTTAAAATATTTCATAAAAAGGATAGTTTACTGCAGACTAATATTTAAAAGGTTGTGACTATATAAAATTAAATTAGGACGATATGAATATAGATGTCTTTATGCACATGTTTCGGCTATATGTAGCAACAGCCCCTTAATTCCAATTAAACAGGTAACATTAAAAAGCAATTAAAAATCAATGGCTATATATAACTTATTCTAATTTAATTATTTTTTTAATAAGATTTTGAAATAAAAAGAAAATTAAAAAATATCACAAAATAAAAGTAAAATCAATTTATTGCAAGACCACAAATTCTGCATGAATGGTTTTGTTTGAGGAGATTGTGTTCATAGAAACAAGGTAAGCAAGCTTCATCAGAGATCAAAAGAGTAAAAAACTCAAACATATCCATGGATATTTTTTTGTATTTTTATATTTATAGAAATAGATAATAATAAAATGTAATTAATTTAATTAATTTTTAATTGCAATATGTTTCTCGATATATTATACTATATTTCACGAAATATCTTCAATAGATAAATAGAAAACTTTCATATTATATTCTACTGAAATGTGTTGGCCAATGGTACCGAGACTATTAAAAATAATTTTCCCATAAATTATTAGAGCAAGTGCGTAAATTCTAAATTTTCGAACACTGTATACCGTATTTCCCCGAAAATAAGACACTGTCTTACTTCAAATTTTCAGAAAAAAAGCTACCTAGGGCTTATTTTCGGGTCATATTTTCAAAACAAATTTATTACGTTTAAAAACTAGACATTTATTCAAATATAATCATGTCATCCACCTCATTTACATCACCATCATTACTGTCAGTCGGGGTTACAATATTGCCCATCCGTGATTCAATTTCATCCAAGATCATCGGTCCAAATCTCGAATGCCTGGCAATATAGCTATCTTTCAGATCTTTCAAGGTAGGTCTTATTTTCAGGGTAGGTCTTATATTTTTTGTGGGCGAATAATTCATGCTAGGTCTTATTTTCGAGGTAGGTCTTATTATAGGGGAAATACGGTATATATGACCACCCTCCAATTAATGTGATTGGCAATGCGAAAGTATCGGGGTTCTTAAAATGACTCATTAACTAAACAAAATCATTAATCTCATTTTACCAGACCTTATAGAACATGTATATTTTATGAAATATTTATGGAGGCAGGGTAAGCACTTTAGAAAGGTTAGTATGTAACTTAAAATTTGAGAAGTCAAAATAACCAGCTGGTGTCATGATTAAATCATTTTACGCTCTGATGAATTTGAATTTAAATGGGATTTCATTTATAATTATATATAAAGTATTGAAGCAATTCAAAAGGATTTCACTTATAGGTACGATTGACCTAATTCAATGTACAGATATAATGATGAATGTGAAAATCGGGAACAATAACGCCATGGCCATTAAAACGAAATACGTGAATTTCAATGAACAGTTAGCAGATCGGACTTATTATTTGACACCGACAGATCAATATCATCATGGAATTTTAGAATCTTGGCTTTCTGCAATCGTAAATGCTTTGAATATGGTCAAGACAAAATAACATTAATTTTTATATATCGAAGGGAATGTTGTTGTTTTTTATTGACAAATTTTACAAATTTGTTTCAATTGTTCCACATCTCGTTATCACTTGTAATTGTCAAAAGAAAGAAATCTTTTTGCTGACCTGTATATTATAAAATTTTATTCTTTAACTTTTAACTTGATTCGAGTTATTTTATAAAAGCATAAATTTAACTGTGACTTTCCATTGTAAGGACGCTAATAAATATTATTTCATATTATTTACGCTAATAAACAACACCGCATCCAAATGCCTATTTACTTACAGTGGCGTAACAACGGCTTGGCAATGGGACAATTGCCAAGGGCGCCGCCCCGCGACAGTTCAAAAGAGCGCGGGTAAATCTCTAATTTTTAAATTTTTATTTAAATAGATATTTCACTTGTATCCTCGATAACAAAAAAGCTAATAATTAATTATATTTAAATATATTTCATTTAAACCATTATAATATATTTTATTATGTTTGTCACCTTTGTATCATACAAATATCAATATGATTTTATTAGCAACACTACAGTCTACCGGAACCGGAAGGGAAAAAACAACAAAACTGCACAGTCTGCACTTGTTTTAAAGTCGTAGTGTTTCGCAAGCGATTTAAGGATTAATTGAATGTTATTAATACTTTATCGATTTTATATTTTTAGTAACTGAAACCAATTAATCAATTCTTAATAAGAATAAATAAGTAATTAATTAAATTCATTATCCAGAAAATAAATATATTCCTTAAAAGTTAGACATGGATCAGAAGAAAAAAAGCGGATATCAGTACCGCACAGAACGACTTGCTGAGGAAAAAAAGTGGGAAAGAACAATACTTTGGTTTACAAAACTGACTTAAAACGACCAACTCAAAATCTGAAAGTGACAATGACAATGTGTGTATTTTAAGTTCAAAGGATGGACTGGATCGTGAAGATAATGCCTGTGACATGGAAGTGAAAGTGAATGGCCCTGTTACGGATGTAAAAGCTGAAGATTGTACTTTAAAAAAATCTAAAATTGTGGAAAATACAGAACAAGTCTTGTTTGAAAAAAATGAAGTTGATGGGAATAATGATAATAAATCTGAATATGAAAATGTGAATGTAAATGATTCAACAACATGGTATTTAAATTTGAGACTTTGATATGGAAATAAAAGTTTATCAGTGTAATGTTACTTAAATTTACTTTAAATTGTGAGTTTCTATCTTTATGTATGAGTTAGTGAGTATGACACATTGCAACTGTTGTTTTGTATTTATAATACATGATACTTCAAGTATTGATGTAGTCTGTATTGACGCAACAATATCCAGTTTTATCCACCAATTTATTTAGTATTATTTAATAAATAATAAACTGTAAATTAGTATTGTTCCTGTCTTTTGCATTTTTGATATCTACGTTGTACGACTAACACTGTCAGACTACATAATTATAATCATAAATAAAATAAGAGAAATTCAATTATTTTTTCTAACAATTGAAAAACTCAAAGCTGAAATTTATCTATTTGTCAAGGACGCCAAAAATAAATTAGCCAAGGGCGTCGAAAACCCAGTTACGCCTCAGTTTACTTATAGTAAAAATATACTAGTGATAAGTAAACTAGTGATTAAAATACATGAATATTTATGTCACGTTTGAATTAAGAAACTGTTTCATTATTTGGATGGGAATTTTTTCTGGCCAAAAATGTAAGAAACCGTTAAAGAGATATTAAAACGATGTGTCACATGTGCAAGAAGGAAAATAGACCAAGGGAAGACAAAGGAAATTTTAATTCCACACGAAAGTTCTGAATATATAGAACTAATTGTGATGGATGATGCTTTCATGAAGAGAACTTCAGCCGACAAAAATTATGCCATCGTTATTATTGATAGGTTTAGCAAATTAGTAAGTCTAGCGGCTACAGCAAGCCAAGATGAAAAAACTATTTTGAAGACACTAATGAACAGTTGGATTTACAAATATGGTAAACCTCAAAGTCAAGACAAAGGGCGAAATTTTGAAAGCAAATATTTGAAGGGAAAATTAGAAAAACTTGAAATAAAGCAGGAATTTGCCTAGCCATATAGAATCGAATAGCTTTGTGAAAAGAGCTATCAGAACAATGAAAGATTTACTTGTGACGACGATGAAAGGGGACTGTGCTGAAAAACAATAGCACAAACTGCAGCCTTGAATTAAATTCAGTATAAACGCAACTTATCAAAGTTCTACAAAATATTCACCATTTAAGCTAGTATATGAACGGAAAATAACGTTACACGCTAATTCTAGACTCAAACATCAAGTAAACGATATTTCGGAAGAAGCGCAAACGAATAACAAGCAAGGTGCACAAAAGATTTCAACGACATTTCGAAGTGGGGGAGGAGGTACTGGTAATGCGATAACCACATAGAAGAAACAAAAATGATATTCAATATGATGGTCCATATAAAATTCTTAGATTTGTGTCAGATCATCAAGTTGAATTGCAATATCCAGATACGACGCGGCACCGACGAATCGAATGGTTAAAGAGATGGCATCAATCTTATGACGGGGAGAGTAATGATATTACATTAGACGTCAAATACCAAATGTGAAGCAGTTCAGTATATTGCGTAATTCAATACAATGTGTTAGTTATTGCACAATATACATTACTATTTAAGAGTGATCACTCTGTGTTAATAGATAAGATATCTTAAGGTGGAACCGATTGTTGTAACTATACCTATTATTTAGGATACATTTAAATTTCAAGTTCTATATTATGTTCCTTAAAACTGTTATGTTCAGAAATATCCTTACCCGACAGAGTAAATGGCAAAATAACTTTTGAAAAAGTCGGGGTTAGATGAGAAAATTAAAAAGAGTATTGTTTAACATATTTAAACTGAATCTACATTAGAACCGTTTGGAGAATGAGAGTTGTACTTTACTATACGATTTCCAACGCTGAATGGGTACAACTGCTGTCACGTTATTCACTATGTATAGATATTATACAATATTCATAAATTTTGTAAAATTATATAATTTGAGATGCCTTTTTCAATTAGATATATGTACTAAATATTCGATATAATTTCTGTTTAAAATAATACTAAAAACAGCACACAATAAGTACAATGTTCTGTTATAGGTATATTAAAACCCAGTTAACTTATTATTAAATAAATTTATACAAAATTAAATATATGCAGAAAAATTGTTTA
This sequence comes from Schmidtea polychroa, assembly GCA_959609185.1. NCBI lineage: Eukaryota > Metazoa > Platyhelminthes > Tricladida > Dugesiidae > Schmidtea > Schmidtea polychroa. Next base: position 210,895 of record CAUHTR010007973.1, read on the forward strand.
ATAATTGAATCACAAATTTTGCACTTACGAATGCATGTATTTAGGTTACAATAAGCAATCGGATTTATGCATTCATATTGCGGATGTATTGAATAACAAAAAATTATATTAGCAAATATATTTAAATTGCTAAGACAGCTGGGGCGATTTTAACACAAAATATGAGTTCAGTTATAAAATATTCAAAATATTAATAGAATTATAATTTATTTAACAAAGTCATTTGATCGCGTTCTTGTTCGAATAAAAAAGGACAATTGTCAAAATAATTTTTCCACAATACTTGTTAGTTACTGATTAGAATCCGTATTAGCTACCTAAAACATCAATTATTGTTATTAAAGGAAATTTGTTGTTATACAGTGAAACCTCTCTAATAGGACCACCCTTGGTTCCGGACCAAAAGTGGTCTTTACTAGAGGTGGTCCTATTAGAGAGGATTTTATTTTTATAAAGAAAACTAGACTTAAATTGAAGATTTTATTATAAAAACTCATCTAATGTTGTTTGTCTCTTCGATTTGGCTTCACTGTTATCAAAAACTATCATATTCGTCAACTTTTGTTCAGCTTGAAACATTATGTCAACTAATTTATTGTCACCCAGTTCCATTCCAAGATTCTTAATCTGCTGAATATAAGATAAAGATGTTTTTAAATCAATTTTTGGTAAATCAGATTCTTCTTCGTTTGGTTCAGAAACCTCACTTGTTTCATAAAACGACAATAATGAAGAGAGCATTCTTTTTTGATATTCCAGATTGAAAGATCTAATTATACCTTGGTCTAAAGGCTGAGATTTACTGGTAGTATTTGCAGGAAGAAATGCAAATTTTATATTGCTTAAATCCATTTTAGGATGACACGTTGCATTATCCAATACTATCAGGATTCTTCTCTTTTCTTTTAAAAGCTTCTCATTGAACTTGGTACACCATTCCTTGAAAATTGTACTGGTCATCCAAGCCTTTCTATTTGCATGCCATTCAACACCCATTTTAGACATATCGATGTTTTTGAAGCACCTAGGCCTTAAAGATTTATTAATTATGACCGGTGGCTCTTTTTCTCCCAACATATTAACACAAAGCATGATTGTTATTCTTTGTTTGGATTTTTTACTTCCATATGTTTTTTCTCCAGCACGACCCAAAGATTTCTCTGGCAACATTTTATAGAATAAATCGAAAAGTAGTCTTAACGAGAGGGGTGGTCCTATTATGGAGGGTTATTTGTCCCAGTAAACTACTGTGTAAATTTGGTTCCGAAGAAATAGAGGTCTTAACTAGAGGTGGTCTCTTTAGGGAGGTGGTCTTAAGTAGAGGTTTTACTGTATAAAAATCATTGTTGTTAAGAGGTGCGTGTGTGTAACTATTAAGCGTGAGTACACACGTGTTTGGTCAGCACACATTTTGATGTAATCGAAAGTTGCTTGGTAGCAACTAGACAAGCACCGGGTCAAAGATTAATAAATGTGTTAGAGGTAAAATATTATCCTTAACTTCAACCTTTGCGCAACCGTTATAAATTAGTATATTACAAACATTGCATTTCGTGTTCATTATAAAGTAGTTTTGTAATCATCTAAAAATTACACGTTCATCCCGGGATTTACTGTATAAATATTACACGATTCTAAATAAAATAGAATATTTTGGCTTTTATACTCTTCACTTCTCTAATTTATTAGTCAACATTCGAACTGTTATGAAAGAATTGATTGTTTCGATAGATTTAGTAATTTTCAAATAAAAAGAAGTTAAAGATCCATTAATAACATTACAATTTTAATTTATTATAAAAAATTTGTGACTTTAAATTTTAAAAAAATATAATAATCTATTTTGTTTTTAAACATTCATAATTTTATTAATAATATTATTTTCAACAGCTTTGTTTAATTAACTGTAAAATGACCTTAATTGAAAATGGATGAATCTTCCAAATTAACTAATTTAACTCGAGATTCTGGAAATTTTGTATTAATAAAAGATGATGTAATTATGACTTTAATAGTTACTTATTATTGATTGTTATTTATCTTAGCCTATCGGTAATAGAATAAAGTCTCTATATAAAGTGAAAACTGTTCGTAAGTGTGTAAATTATACATTTAAATTTAATTTCCAATAGAGAGGAGAAACGCTTTCAAAGTGTTTTTTGAATTTTTCAATTGTTATGATGTTCTACCACACAATTCTAAATTGCTGGTCATAGATAGTAAATTAACAGTAAATTATTCAAACTTAATAATGTTATCATGATATTAAACAGCTAAAAAAAACTTTTGATATGTTAATATCAAATGAAATGACATCTACTATTATCTGGGACTCGCAAAATTGCAAATACTCGGGAATTTTATCTTCATCCGATTTGATGCAAATAATTAAGTATTTTTATCATTATGCCCGCCGTGATAAACTAGTTGAACTGGATGATTGGACAATAGAAATGTGGAAAAGTATAGCTTTGATGATATAATTACGTAGTTATTTTATTCTTTTATATTTCTATTATTGCCTTGGTTTAATTGATATTACCTTAGCACCCTTACCTTAAACGTATCACAATCAATATTGTTGTTAAAGAACCACGACAACAACTGTTCTTCATTCATAACAGTTATTCTGTGTTATTAAGGTTTTGAGAAAAAGTATCAATCGAATCTGTCAATAAAAATTCTATGAACGTTGCAATATTTTCATTAATACCCTCAAGAGATATAAAACTTTGAATACACATAGTTCATTAATTATTTCATTACTAGTAATGTTTATATGGATATCGTTAGTCAGTCACAGTTTGTTTCTGTATAATAATTACTTTCAATGTATCAAGCAACATGTTTTGGCTAAAAGGTGTAACTAGGAATCGTATTTTGCATTTATTTTTGTTATTTTGAACTGTATTCAAAGCAATCGTATGCATTTTGTTAAAAATTTCATTTAACTCTTGATGTACTGAAACAATTGTTTCATAGGAAAATTGAATGATTCCTTTTTTTTGAGTTTTAGTGACTTTGGGAATGTTCATCTCATTTTCTTTATGTTTGACGTTTTTAGATAAATTATTTTGTTTTAATAATCTCTGCAATTGAATTTTATTTTAAGTTAAATATCGGAAAATGTAACACTTGGTAGAAGGGATTAAATATTATTTATCAATTAATATCGGAATGATTAAAAATATTATGGAGAAATGTACAGGTTTAAAATCATTGCTAGAAAGAAATCGATTTCCAAAAAAAGAGCTTAGGTATTTTGAAAATACGGAACTCATTGTTGATGTTTTAAACGATTTAAACTTTTGGAAACATAATTTCATTATTTGAACAGATAGAACTTTAGCAAATCTGATTGTCAAGAGTCAAACTTTGAAAATACAGCTTCTATATTTCAAATAGATTTATTCATTTTAGAAAACAAGGACGAAAATGCCAACCTTATAACTGTTGATGCTGATGATTCTATTCAAGATGCTCTGAAATTGATTTTGACATCTAATATACGCCAAATGCCCATCATTGATATATCAAGTGGAAATTTACTCTATTTGCTTACTAAGAAACGAATTCTCAAATTTCTTTTTAAACATGTCAGTAAGATAATTAGTATTTTTTGATTTTTCAACTTGAATTATATTTCTAAAAATATTTTTAAATTATTTCAACAATAAAATAACTGTAAAAGTATTAGACCAGATTAAAATTCACATGTTTGCCGTTCCTTAGTGCCGCTTTCACCCAAAAAGAAGAATTTATTTATAAATGTTTTAAATAACGATTTTATTTCTAGACTTCTTAAAATTTGAGATATTATAATATAATTTAAGACTAAATAAAATCTCGATAAGAAATGTTTAAAAATTCAAAAGTTAAATTATGAACAAAACTCACCTGTAATGCTTACTCTTTTAAGCATTTTTTATATATTGCTTTTGTATACATATAACAGTTTGGAAAATTTTTAAAAAACCAGAATTTTTAAGTTACATTTTAGAGGCAATTTTACACAATGAGTACGTGTAATAGATATCAAGAAGTATACTTAACTGATAGCTACGGTAATGTTAAAACCTGTTTAGTCAAGAGAGAAGTTCAAAAACATGGCAAATAATTTGAAAATTGAAGTAAAAGGCAATGTAAAATTCCTTTACGATTGATTAAATTAAGTGAATTGTTCAAAATTCAAAAAAAGAAGGATATTATTGGAAGATAATTGGGATTCTATGAAGCATGTAAGAGAAAACTGATAGAACAAAGAATATTGAAATGAAAGAAATGAAAGCTCTTTGGAGTAAACTAAACATTCATATGGTTTCAGAACAGCAAGTGATTAACAAAATTTCTGTCCTAATCCATAAAAAATGTAAAGGTTTTTTGAAAGATCTCAGAAGAATATTCGATGTTGCTAAATCGAGTGGAATTTGGCTTAGTTCGGAAGACAAAGGAAATAGAATGATCGTAAGAGAGCATCGGACATATTACTGGAAAACTTGCATTTATGTTTATCATTTATCTATTTACAAGAAGTAGACTAGCAGATACTTCAAGTAAAGACTTAGCGCAGCATAGTACCAGTAATATGTTTGACAGTTATGATACTGAACTATATGAGGAAATGAAAACTACAAATGAACGTGACTCTGATTACCAAAATAAGGAAATTGAAAATGTTAAAAAATATAATAGTACCAGGTCACCTGCAAATTTAGTTACACGACATTATCTCAACACAACAAGCATCAAGAGTCTGTCACAGTTTAGTGCAAGAAGGCACAGAAACTTCAGCAACTCCATCTCAAAGTGGCACCTAAAAAAGAATAATCAAAAATAATGAAAAGAAAATCGCTGAAATAAAGGAAATATTTGCTCGATATTATGATTGCTGTCTTCATTTCGATGAAAATTAGATGACAAATAAAGAATATGAAATTGTATACCTGCGAAGTTTATCAGGATGTTTGAAACTGGTAATTATTATTTGCCGAATTGGATCAGCAGACATTATCTTTGCTTGAATAACGAATTGGTTAGACGATTTTGACACTTGGAAAAATATTAAAATGATTGTGTGTGACACGAGATCTGTAAATACATTCCGATACAAAGTGACTGTCATTCGAACTCAAAGAGACAAAAAAATTAAACAGACCACGTACTTGGCATGATTATTCACCATTTCCTTAATTATTGTGTCCTGGCGCGTTCTGTAAAATCCAATATGAACTATGTTTTCATTGAGTCTATTTCCAGGACATAAAAAATTATAATACATATGATATTCTCTCAACAGTGATTCTCAACCTTTTTTGTTGCGGCACACTTTTAACGATTTCAAAATTTTGGGGCACACAAAAGTTTCTATAATACACGCTGGTGTGTGCATCGGTGAATATGATTCACCATTTATGAGAAAGTGAAGTTATTTACTTCATTTATTCAATTTTATAAATGGTTTTCAAGTAAGTTTTTTAAATTTAAGTAACTTTTAAGGCTTGAATTTTGATTTTATATAATTATTTATTTGGAATTATTTCGATATATTATATATCTAAAATTTCGCGGCACAGTGGTTGAGAATCACTGCTCTAAGATACTATTTGAAATGTGTAAATTTTTGATTATCAAATGGCGAAAGATTGTAACTTATAATACAAGATGTAACTTCCGCGATACATTTATTCCAATAGCCTATTTCCTTTTTAATAACGTGCTCAGATATGAAATGTTTGCAGTGAGCTTCTGCTTGACTCTCCAATCTGCTATTTTAATATTTGGATGTTATAAAGCGGTAAATTAATTCGAAACTCATTGGATCAAAGAGTTTTCAATTCTGGATGTTCCCAGTTCCAATGTCGTGAAAGAGCCGAGAAGATTGAAGATATATCTGTGAAAACCACAAATGATAAATACCTCAACTTGATGTTCATTAATACAAACATACTTTGAATAATACATATTAATCCCAACTGATTTATAGATTTTCTTTCCTTTAGGGGGGCACGAGAGGTTTGATCTTACAAAAAGGTTCATCGTTCTTAACATTTAAAAACACTTAATAAACCTTAACTTAAACACCTTAATGCGCAACCCTAATAGGTACAACTCTATAATGGATTTTCAAATATTAATTTATACACATGTGGCTTATATAGTGTCGTCGAGGTCATTAAACATAAATTTCAAAATAAAAGTTTAAATACGTTAATATTATCTTGTACCACTCTAAATTATGCTTTTGTGTGCATTACATCTCTTCAATATGGGTTGAATGGGTTGAATATCACAATTTCACACAGTACAATAGAATGTTTATCCCATATTGAATAATCTGATTTAAATTATGGTTATTATTTTAAAGTTTATTGTTATTCATTAATAGTAAAGCATTATTATTGATGTGTCCACTATCAACAAATTTTCCTAATTTTAGCACGGTAGATAAATACAATATATAATAAACGAGAGGATCGACAAAATTTAATGATTAAACTGTTAACTGATTAGTTCCTTTTTGAAAGTGCCTAAATAATTCCATGCAATAAACGTTTTTGCAACATTAACAGAAGAATAATTTTTTTGTTTTTTTATTTATATAAATTTCATAGCAAATGCGAAATTTTTTTCAGCATTTCGCTTATATACGAAAAAAAGTCAACATGTTAATTTCTAATAATAAAGAATTCTAGCACCATCTCTCTGCTTTAAAACAAATATTCCATTTTAGTTATGGGAAAATTGAGAGACTCGAACTCAATGTTACCTACATCATTGATTACTCACTATAAAATTTCAAATATTTTTGTGACTCAGTGGAAAGATTAGTTCAATCCCAAAGAAAATAAAAATAAATTATTGTGATTCTAAGAAAATATCATTGTCTCTTGAAAAATTAGATATTTCATGATTTTGACAGGCGTATGATGCCATCATTGATATAGAAATTATGTTCAAATAGCGGAGAGGAATATCATTTATATTTTACTTGTTAATAAATGGCCAATGAAATAAAAAAATCAACTCATGATACATTCTATTAGCTCAAACAACTTCCTAATCCAATTTATTTGGAAAATACAATTGAAGAATTAAATATAGGAACTATGTGGAATGTTTTTACAGTTTTTATGGATCAGAAAATATTGGAAGCCTGGAATATAATATGTGAAAAACGGAAGTCTTCTATCCCAATTTTGGACCGATCTCACAATCTCATTGGAATCTATACTAAAACTGATGCTATGGTAAATTGTCCATTCTTAGTTGTTTTGTATTATATTCTGTATAGAAAATTCTATACATGAATAAATTTTATTTACTTGATGAAAATGTGTCGGAAGCTCTGAAAATGCAAAGCGAAGTATTTTAATATATTAATTCAAATATTTATTACTGTGTAATAGTTCAAGTAATTCAAGAAATATTTTAGAGATATCACTACTAAAAGATATTTTAATAGTTAAAAATAATGTTGTTTTTTTTAATTTGCAAGTCTGTTTAAATCATCCGATAAGCATTCATAAGGAATCATTATATTTTCATTTCTTTTTTTAAGAAACTATCGATCAATATTTTTTATTTATAACTCAAATTTTCGACACTGTCTATTTCAAATATTTGTTAAAAGTCTGTGTTAAATATAAAACAAATATTGATTATAGTCTATTAAAAAAGAAATGAAGATAAAAATCTAAAGAGGCTGAATATATGTGAGTGATGATTGTGAAACAAAACATAGTAAGGGTGATTCGAATTTGATTTAAGAAAAAAGGAGCATTATATGAAAAGCATTAGATTGACTTTTAAAGAAAACTAAGATTTATTTTAAGATCTGGAGAATTTACTAAATTATGGGTGTTAGAATACTAGAATAATATTATTTCAAATAGGTATTATTTAGAGTTATCCTAGATCCCCCTCGTTTTAAAATGTTTGATTCATTCCACATTTCTAATTTCTATTTTTCCACTTTGAAATTCGATAATAAAACTTCTGTCATGCAGCTTCTTAATTTTTTTTACCTGTACCCTCAAATTTATCTTCATTTTTATTTGCCACATTTTTTTATTCCAAAACAATATCCCCGACATTGAAAATTAGATTTGGTTTTACTTATCTGAATTATAATTTATCCTCCTTATTTCCTTGTACTCGTTTTTGTAACTCTAATCTAGCTGATTTAAGCTTTTCCTTTAAAAATTGTAGTTCACATGGTTCGTTATTTTAATACCGTTTTCTGGTAATCTTTTTCTCAAAATCAATTTGTGCAGGACCCAAATGAATAGTTTTCTTAATTGTCACATTCACATAAATTGAACTTTAGGAAGTGTTTCGACCCAGTCTTTGCCCGTTCTTTCTTTTAAGAATATCTGGAGGGCATCTCTAATAGTTCTAAATTGACGTTCAATTTGTTCATCAACTGAAGGAGGATACGGATTTAAATTATTAGATTAATACCGTGTTTCCCTGCAAATGCTTTTAACTCTTGGAGCACCAAATTTCAAAATCCATTTTTCGTTAATTATTGCTGCAACTGTCTTTTCATCTAGCTCAGAAACTGCACATAAAGAAATATTTACAAAATTTGTCTATAATTACCAAAATATACTTCTTTACACTCCTAGCAGTTAATTATTATCTAACCACGATAAAGCTGCTCCAAATCTGTCAAAACTGGCATCTGTGTTCAAAATAAATTCCTTTGTTAAGTTATGGAATACAAGAATTGGAGCTTTTACTAATGGTTTTCGCATCCATTTGTCCACATAATTTTTGTCTGATTTACATCGCCCAACTTTTCAAGTGGTTTTGATTACATACTATAATTTCTTATAAATCGACGATAATAATTTGTTAATCCAAGAAAACTTCGAAATTTTTTAACACATTTTGGGGTTTCGAAATTTTTAATCGCAATAATTTTTTTGTCATCAGTGTGTATTTCTTCATCGTTTATGATGTTCCCTAAAAATTTTATCTCTTAATAAAATAACATTTTTCTGGACTAATCTTTAATCCAGAGTCACTTATTCTTTGAAATACTTTTCTTATTCTCATAGTCTTCTTGCAAGGAAGACGAAAATATTGATAAGACGTACAAGATAAAAACAGTTTCTTAACCATTAACTGGTCCTAATACTTTATTCATCAGCTTTTGAAATGTTGCAGGCGCAGCTGCAATGCCAAAAGGCATACGATTAAAAAAATATTGAGTATTACTTGTGGAAAATACTGTTTTTAATGTCGATTCATCTTGTAGCTCAACTTGAAAAAAAGCATTCCCTAAATCAAATGTGGTAAAATATTTGGCGCCATACAAAATATCTAATATTTCTTGAGTATTCAGAATGGGAAATATTGGTCTTTCTGTCACTCATTTAACGCTTTATAATCTAAACACATTCTAATATCATCTTTATCTTTCAATTTAACACACACTAAAAGTGAGTTCCACGGAGACTCATTGACTTATTATTCGGTTTTCCTGCATATCCTTAATATTTTTTTCAATTTTCTCAATTACATGAAATGATTGGCGTCTAGGGTTAATAATAATAGGTTCACTTTTGGTTAATATATTATGTTTTACTAAATTGGTTTTGCCTACATCCAATTTATGTTTTATAAATATATTTTCGTATTCCTTAATTATATTTTTAACAGTCATATCTCGACTAATTTGATCATTATTTTTTAAATTACTTGGTTTTCCATCGTCCAACATAAAAATTTAATTTTAAATTTATCTAACATATTAATACCTCCAATTACATTTGGCGAAATTTTATTTGCGACAAAGAAATTGACCTTATCTTCTTGATTTAAAAATTTTTTTTACGAAACTTTTCATTACTAATAAATTAGTGTCTTCAACTTTACATTTTCTAGCGCGTTTAGTACATCTTTACTGATGACACTTATGTTAACTCCAGTATCCAAAAAGCAAAAAAATTCTTATTATTAATAAAGATACTGATGCTGGGCCTACATATCCACATTATCGTATTTTATTACGCTATCATAATCATTATTTAAAGTGCTTGCTTTATGGTCAATACCTTTATCTATGCTATCTACAGTATCTATACATATTAACATCAAGCATACCACAATCACCATTCCAAATATTGTCGAAAAATTCAATTTCATTGAAACAATCACAAACATTCTCGTGCATAAAATCATTGCTCAAGATCTTACTTACCGTTAGTCTATCGCTTCAATCACTTCCTCCTGTATCTGAGCGTTGGTATTTGAGCTCTTATATACTTCAATCACAATATATATACTTCTTTGCATCCCCAACATTGTTTTGATTCTGTTCATATCTTATATTTGACTGATCAAATGAATTTAAAAAATCTGATCTGTTTTGTGATGTCTACGTTGATGGTCGACGAGGTAAATTCCTTTGATCTACTATTCTATCATTGTTTTTAAATCGTTCTCTGCGTGGTAGGCTGTTTCTCAAAATCTTTGTTTTTTTGTCGTGGTTGTGATTGTCGATATGAAGTCCGATCTTGAAGTATATTTGCTTAACTTTTAAATGGTTTCATAGCCGCAATCTCTTCATTTTTTATTTCTATATTAATCTCTTCTATCTTCATAATGATTTCCTTAATCTCCTTTACATCGGAAATTTTTTCTCNTAATCCATACATGTTTTTATTAAAAATAGATAATAAAAAATTGAAAATATAAGTCTTATTTAGCAACTAATATTTATTATCACTACTTTATAATAAGCGTGCACGTTTATTATAGACTGGCTAAAATTGCTTTACTCACTTAGGTCTACCAAATCTGATATTGGTTTTCTTATGATAAGCACATATGACGATGCTTTGGAACTGATGTTCGATCCAGAAATTACTGATCGTCAAATGGAATCCTCACTTTTTTTATGGTTTTGATAGTCTCTTCACTTAAACTAAAATCTTTTCCAACAGATGTGGGACCTACGCCTCTCTCAAGACTGTCTAAGATTTTTATTTTAGTTTCTAAAGAAATCGCTTGTCGCTTCCGATTATTTTTCGTTGGTTTAGGCATCTTATTAATCGGCTATAATAAAAATTAAAATAAAAAAACTTAATAAAAAATATCTGTCAAAATAACAATAAAAACAAATTTAAAACAAATTTTTTTGAAAATAGAGTTAAACCGAATATTTCGTGCAAAAAAAAAGAAGATTTGTTCCTTTTTTGTGGACCGTGTTATTTTAAAATCGTGTAAAAGAGTTGGGTGTTATTGGTTTTTTTACACTCTCTTTTTTTACACGATTTTGAATATATATAGTATTATAAAATAATCAATTATACTTAAAACTTTAAATAATGATATGGTTTATATAAAAATTGGTTTACATCTTCATCATTTTTTTAAAACAAATTTTAATGTCATTCGGAAAGAATTTTTTCCATCTATTTTCATTATTTAGACTTTTGAAAATTTAATTTTAAAGATATTAATTTTTTTTAGATAATTCGTGGAACTAAAGAGGTATTCAATATTTATTAAAATAAACTATTGTAACAGAATATTTAATTCCTTAAATTATAAATTAAAATATTAATAAACTTTACAGTAACTAAAATATTTTCCTGCAGGCAAGATTACAAATAAGAGTTGGAAATTATTTTAATTACATTTTATTACTATAAAAAAAAGTTAGATTAGTTTTTGAAAGCTGTTTTTCTAAAAATGGAATTAGTTTCAGTAATGTTGTTTTGAAGTTGAAATGATAAGTTAGATTAAAATGATTTAATTTCTGTAGCCAAATCTCATATTGCATTACTAAATTTTTTCTTTAATATTTATTCTGTGATACTTTAGACTGGAAAATTTGATTTCAGATTGTAGAATTGCTTATGAAATTCACAACATTGCGTGCATTGGTTTGAGAATTCAAATATTAAATGGAATCTCGACATGACCATAAACTCAGCCATTTTCGGTTGATTACTGAATTTGCTCTTGTAAATAATCCTAGATCATAATAACGTAGCCTTTAGGTTCTTTTAAAACATTTCTTGGCCATGCGTTTCGATGTGATGGTTATTCAAAGGGGAGGATTAAAATTTTATTATAAAATATTAATCTTGTTCGAAAATTTAATATAAAAATATAGGTATTATAATGAAATTATAAATCTTTTATTTGCTAAAAAAACTACAATTTAAAACATTATATATACTTTTATATATTTTAAAAATTATTTAAACATAATAACTAATAACATTGTATATTTTTATTGAGTTAGAAATTATTTTAATTTGATTCTATTTTATTTAAGAGTTACCAGATAAATTGTTTAAAATAATAAAACTGCTTTGTTATTTACACTTAACTTCAAATTAAAATAATGGCATACAATGAAAATGAAATGGGGCGATGGGTAACAGTAAACCTACAGAAAGGTTGGGAACCACTGTTCTAGATCCTCATCGTCTGAAATTATTATGCATAGATATTATCCACCATGCCTGTCTTCTGTCTAACCGTGTTCACGTTATTTACAATACAGTTCCAAATTAAGTATGCTATAAGGAAAAAACCAGAACGTCAAATTTTCAGGTTTTACAGGGGTTGACAGTATGCATTCACGCAAATAAATTAAAATTGTATGTAATTGTGTTTGTAATTTTGATAGGTGGTATTAAATCCTTGTTGCATGTTTATACATCATATTTACAGCGTTTTTCAGCATTAATGCACGCTCTTGCAGCATTTATCTTGCAGCATGTTTCCATAAATGTTAAATGATTAATTTATATTTAATTGTATTTTAAAAATATTTTTGTTAATAAATTCAACAAATTTTATTTTAAATATTGTTATTTGTTAATTTATTTGTTCGGTAAAAATTGTATGATTGAGCTATATACTAGAAAATTGTTGAGGCCAACAGAGTCTCCGCAAAAATAATTGTTTGGGACAGTTGGCGTGCTTGTATGTTGTATATATGCGGTATGTATAAACCAATAACAATTTTACTAGATATCGGTGTGTGTATATTGCGTAATACAATATAAATAATAATAAGAATGAAATATTAAATTAACTAACAAACTACAATTCAAACTTTTATTAAACAAATTAAAAGACCTTATTTAATTGGGATATCACGAACCGCAGTCGTCGTCTTTTGAAATTGTTAATTATTTAATCGGGAAATTTAGCAAGTTGTGATTGAAATTGGTTCCAAGAATACTCAGTGCTAATTAAAATCGTGTTACTCGAGACTAACAATTAATACAATTCATGGGGTTTGGTTCCAAAAAAATTTAAAAAATGATTTATGTTTTTGATAGTTTTATTATTTTCATGCATCCAGTACAAAAAAAGAAGATTGAAATACAAATAGACTTGAAATAAAAATTTAACAAAGAATAGTAAAATAAATTAATTCATTTTGCATAAATATCAAAATAAAAATATGGCATAATTTAAATTGACCATAGATAAAGTTAACAAATTCCATCATAATCACTTTCAACTTCATCATCACTCTCAAAATCTCTGAAAAAATATGTAATGTGTGGCTGATTCATTTTTACTAGTGCTTCTTCATCACTTGAATAATTTTCTGACACTTCATTAGTCGCTTGTGGTTTCTGGATTATGGTTATAAAATCAGTGAGAAGAGCCTGTTTTTGATTTCTTTAAAGTTCTTACTCGACTTCTCGGTAAGGAGCTAAGTATTTTTCTATCTCGCGTTGAATTTTCAGACTACGGTCCATTGAC